>JAQFYC010004366.1:0-17419 GCA_034694165.1 Tomocerus mixtus | reverse complement strand
TGTAATATATATTTGTCTTTGTGTCTAACTGGGTTTACTTCACATAAACGACAGCAACTCATAAAATAAACGTGTCTAATGTAACGTAAGGCGGCTGGCTTTCTGTCCTCTTTCCTTTCCCTTTTGCGTTACTTATGTGTACTGTCGTAATTTAAACTTGCCCAAAATACTAACTTGTATTTAATGTCTAGTAAACTATCACTATCACATGCCAGAATAGAAACATAGCCAAAAGGGGAGTTCCAACTTGGAATGTAATGTAACGCATATTATTGCACTAACATGGAAAAGTTTCTGGTTTACATGCATTCTAAGCTTTCTTTTCAAAATACTTTCATAAATGCATAATAAAAGACAGGCAATGTAGAATTTACAATATTGTTACATGAATATCATCCTTCTCTTGGTTTTTGCGAAGGTTGTATGCACAAAGTACGTATCACTAAAAGAATCTTTCAAAAGATAGGAAGAAGAAGATTGGAAGTAGAGGGACAAGACGAGGCAGCAACCATACATGTCTGCTATGTACAATAAGGTGTACTTACCTAACATAACCACATACATATCTCCAATCACATATCCACTCAGTTTCAAAATATGAGTCAGTTTACCGGAGGAGCAAAGCAAAGCAAAGTAAGGCTTGGCTTCCCTGTTCTCCCTTGTTATTTATATGGTGGTGTAAAGTGTAAGTTAGGTAGGTTAGATACATAATGCGTCTAGAAGCATTATGTATCTTTCCTTTAGTTAGATATTTAGGTTAGATGAGAAGAAGACGAAATAGTAGAAGGAGCGTGCTACATTCGCAAGTTGTTCCTTCCGCTTCACTCTAACTTGAGTTCTTTCTTCCTTCTTTCTTATCTTCAGCTTCAGTTGACAACGAGCTGACTGAGTGGGTGAGTCTGACTTAAGTATGGTTCAGCACATCTATAGTAGTCCCCCTTCTTCTTCCTTTACAGAACCAACCATTGTTGCTTTGTCAGAAGAGAGCCTTTTGTTGAAACATTTTTCTTCTCTTTAAATTCGCACATATACTATAATATATGAGTGTAAAGGAGAAACACACTATTACACACCAGCTAGTACGTACGACTAAAAATTTGCAGATATATGAAGCTAACTAACATTTTCCACAGTCTACACAAGGTTACCTACTTATCCTTTATACTTAGCACAACAGATTTCAGTTCAAAGTGAAATAATCAAACAATCCTTCAAAATTTTCTATTAATTGAATATCTATAATGCAAGATTTTAAATTCGGCTACGGATACCTGCTTGCAATTAGATATACTATCTTTTAGACAATTAGATGACATTTTATCATATTGTATCATGAATGCATGAAACTCAGAATATATAAATAATATTGAGATTATCAGAAAAAAGCTATGCATCTTGAACGGCAGATTACCTATAGACGCTTGCAATGTCGCATATAGTTAGCCACAGGTCATATAGTCATCTAACAATGTTTTGGACACCAATGTGGATAAAACTAATTTATAAGAGTACCAGGTACAGCTACTAAATACATTCATGCAATACAATGAAAGAATTTGTTGAGTTTCAACAAGATCCGTAACACGTACTAATGTTATATCTGTTTAGTAACGTAACAGTTGGATTGGATTTATCGGACAGTGTTAGCAATAGTTTGGAGAAATAACATTACATCGACTGAGGAATTTGTTTCATCACTTGTTGAGATAGACGACGTGAAACGATATCACCCTAGATTAGATATCACGCTGTAAACTAACATAAATGACAACCTGCATACATCGGAGCGTGATCGAAATTTTCAATGAAGGTAAGCAATGGTGTGTGGCATAAGAATTAACTACCTCCTATACTTTTAGACATACAAACTACACATTTACATACTTATGCGTGTTTCATGTAGAACTGTGGGGTTTACCTACCACAAAAGAATTTCTCGTAGCAAAAAGAGTGAAGGTATATAGTATCCGTATAAAAGGATGTATACCTGTCGTAGGCACACCATTTCATCAACCACATCTTTGTACATGAGCTCTTCTCATTTCCCTGTCTCGTGTAGAATATCTAATCGAGATAATTTGGAAAATGAAAATTATGATTATGATCAAAATATCTTTACGAAATTCAGTCTAATTTTCAGAAATTTTCATAAAAATGTAACGTGAGCCCAAATTGGGAAGTGCTGGTACGATTACCTGGTGGTACTATGTGTCTAGAGCAATTTGTGTATGTAATATCTTTGACAAGAAAGCCGACAGGACAGATGAGATCTGCCTGTGCCTACCTACCCGGAGTTCAGAAAGTAATAACATAAACACCTCCGTACAAACAAGAACAAGATCGACAACAAGGTAATAAAGGAAGACGTACTGTCAGCACTGCACCCACCCACCAACACAACGCCAAAGAAAACTCTTGGCAACCTGAATGAGAGGAGACAAGACAGAGACACGAATTCATCAGCCAAAGCTAAAGCAATGCACTCAGGAGTATTATCATTTCATCACATGTGTCATTTTCTACCTATACCACATATTATGTACGAATATCTATAGAAAATAGTAGCTAAGCTACGTTCCTAATTCCTAAGCTACATACAATAACCCATAATACAGAATAATGATATTTTTTGTGAGTATTATGACAAGACATGAGTTTGAGTTGAGTTAGCGAGAAAATATTTTGGGTTCCCTCACATCACATCTCATCACTTCACGTTCACATTCACTCAATAGCATTACAGTTTCCATTACCAATTCCATTTACCTAGATTTCCTATTCAAATCTTCTAGTACTATGTACTTAACTCACTATTCAACTTCTCGAAAGGAGAAACCTTGTTTCATATTTGTATAACTACGATAACTAGGTACTCCCATCATCCCATCAAATCACATTACTCTTTTACATACATTGCATTAGTTCATTTCTATGTATATGTAAATAGTAATTGAAAATTGGATTCGTTTCTTAAGTAAGTAAGCGTAAGAATGTATAATGTAGTATTTGCTTTGACCTCGTTGTGTCGAATCTTGAATCTAGTTGAGTCAATTCTCATTTTTCCGCGTGGGATACCCAAATCGCAGTGGAAGTCGAGAAGAGTTTTATCATTTACATTACACTAAAGTATTATATAGATTTTTCCTACTCTCAGTCACACCATAATAGTGTACTCAACGAAACTAAAGTATCACTTACATTGTCATTGTCTCTGGAAATTTAAATTGATCCTCTACCTTCTTAGCGAAGAAACCAAGAAACGATTTGGGTTACCATACCAGGTTATATGAGCATATAACTCGACTTAATACACTATTTCTATACTGAATCTCCAACCTAAGAATTACATTAGATACTTATAACGACTTTCATTCCCTTTTACACTTTTCTTGAAGATATTATGTAGGAGAAGCGAGAAAAAGTGGAGCAGAGCAAAATCATGCCCGTAAGTACATACATTAAGACTGCATTACTATTTATGTATAGTTTGCATATAGTTTTGTTTCAATGAGTAGATCTTACAGACTATTATGTATAATATAGCCATATACATAGTAATTGGCATTTCTTGCTTGTTACTATAAGTATTATATGCAGACTCAGAGTCAGAGTTAACTCCTTCGACAATTTTAGTGCTCGTGTTGGTAGAGGAGGAAAATGCACTCACCTCCTTAAGTGGAAAACGATACTTTTATTTAACGGGAAAAAATTCACTCCCAAAACTTGGAAGTTCGAACTGAACCTTCATTCAATCCTAGTGTACATAAGATCTATTACATTTTTCCCTCGCTTCTTGTCTCTACGTATTGATTTAAAAGGAATATGGGAAAAAGTGCTTTTGTTTCAAGTGCAATAATGCAATGTAATACCAATGCCAGTCAAACTAAACCATTCAGCTCAGCGGTAGGGAGTATATGGTAGCACTTATCTCATATAGAAAGCTAAGTAAGAAGGCGAGTAGACGTAATGATATAGAACTAACTTTGCTTTCCTTGAATGACATAAACCAGAACACAGCAAGAGCTAACTGACTCAGTAAGCTCCATTCCACAATTTCCAGACGACGGGGATGATACGATACGATTGTTTTTAGCTATAAGATAAGTGTAAATATATCTCTAGTATCATTTTTGCGAAATGCATCAATTTATTTTTGCTGTATATGTAGCCTCTACATTTTCGATAAAGGTATGGTACTTTGTTTTATTGTTCAGCTAAGCTGGCAATATTTAGGATGGTTTGATGCCACTGCATTGTACAAAGGTATAAACAATAATAAAACCCCACGTGGGCACCATTTTGAGCAATAAATCATTTCTAAAGTTAATAACGACCCATCTTAGCGTAGGTAGATGAGAAAAACATCGAGATGCGATTCCGAATATGTATTGTTCATACTGTAATCAGCAATTATTGTAAATGGGTGTTTGTTAAATATGAAAATAGTTCTGCGTTATATTTTGTTTACGAAAACGTAGGTCCTTTAACAACCAATCTTATAGGATGTTATAGACTAGTATAAAATAGTTTACTTTACCGTATCGTTGTAATAGAACGTATTTGTACTATAATTTGACAAAACATAGGTACGTACCTGAAAAAAAAATCATATCATGTAATTACTTGTTTATGGCATATTTGAAAATGTAAATTACTTGTAATTCGTAATACATCTTACGTAAATCATTAAAAAGCCGATTAAGCACACTACTACATAGCATAAGCACATTGCTTGCTTAACAAAAAAAATTAGATACGCTTTAGCAGATTAGTTCGTTGAATCACTATTCAAAGCGGCCAATATTTATGACAGTAAATACTATATGTACTAGCGAACATATTTTAATTATGTCTACTCTGAATCTTCATTAAGTGATACCAGATCTATTGTATCTAAAAGCATAATTTCTAAATGAATTATGTAATTAAAACAGATGAAAGTAGAAGGCAGTCTTGCAACGCACAGCAATTTATAAACAAATTAATTACGAATAATATGTAGCATAGTAAATCGAATTATTTCTCCTTTTTTGTGAAACCGACATTATAGATGCGTAGAAAAATGTAAAAGCGTATACACACGTTAGCAAAAATTCCATCCATACATAGTTATTGATTCAGCAAAAGGTAAAAGCTCGCAAAATATCTTTTGACTTAAGCAATCCAATTGGCAATTCAGCGCATAGCTAAAATACCTATGAAATGTACTTTTGTTTGTAATGTAGGCATACATATATAGAAGTAAATACTCGTACGTATCCAATTCCCATACATAATACATAAGTTTCTTGCTCAGCTGAAGAGGAGGATGAATTGAAAAAATGAGTAGGTACTATAACAATAAGTATACTATATCAATACTAAATACAAACTATAAAAGATCAAATGCATAGATACATACATTACATTAGGTTGGGAATTTGATTTAGAACTCCATTGAGTGTACAATGTAAATAGTTGAGTCCGTCTGTACTTTACTTTACCTGGCATGGCGTGGCTTTTGGCTCGCCTTGCCTTCTTGCATGCTACACAATATTGCTTGCTCTACTACCTACTCTGCTATCCTTTCCTCACTCACTCGTCTCTGCCTTAGTCTTATCAACATATAACTACTTACTGAAATTGACATTAGATTGGCATGACTCTTGTTTCTTTTCCCCATTGCGATCGACAAGGACAAGACAAGCCTTTTACCAATAATACTATACAACTGACTTTCGTCTCTGCACATCATTCATTCTGTGATTGCTACCAGACTATATACATAATACATCCAGAAGCATGTAACTGTAACTCGTCGCATAGCTTTATATGGACAATATGTAGTTCAATTCCAATCCAAACTGCAAACAAGTAAACGAGAAAAATTCTTTATTAGAATAGTAAATTCTACCTCTATACTAACTCTAACTACCTACATATATCTCTACTAAGTACAATCTCCTAAGGGTAATCATATGTAGCAAGTTTCCCACAAAGAATACCTACCCATCAATATGGATGTACTTATTCAATCGCCTAACTTATATATTTATTTTATACTATAGATAGATAGAATTTTTATAAGTTTATCTGTACTATAAGTATAGTTACCTACGGAGGGTTTAGTTTAGTTATGCTGATAGGAAGACATACAAAACGATTTCGATTGTTTACCCAATTCAATGATTTCGCAAAGAGGCAATACATATGAGGATTTTGTTTGTACCCTTTTAGATGCCTGGAAAATTGAGAGTTGAGTAGTAAGCGAATATAGCTATACTCTGTTTCCATACTCTATATAATTTCTTTTCTATTAGACTCGCTAAATACTACATATCTCATAAAGACTGGATAAAATAAGAGAATTCCTGGGTATTATCTTTAGCCCGTGCATGCCGAATTTAGGTGGAATGCTCTGGCTAACTGAGGAGCTACTACTACTAAATAGTTGGTTTGACTTAAGGCAATATAATGCTGTAAAGGTACACAATAGCAAACCTTTGGCAATATATTTTCCAATTTGTTTTAAACAAATAGACAAAGAAATGACTATACTGCTGTATGTACAGGACATATCTGCTATCCAAGACAGATATGAATTACCTACCCAGTACGTACATATACTTAGTTAAATAGCTATAACCCTACCTGTATATACTATAATGCTAAATGTACCTGCTGCCAATTGTGTGAGTGTTTCTTCATACAACTTTTGTAATTTCCGTGTAGCACTGATGCAACATAATGTAAGCCTGAATTGAATGAGTGGAGTACAATGTTAATACTTACAGAATATAAATTGTCGAGCAAAGAGAATGTAGTGTACTATTTATAGTACCTACTTAAGTAGTAATACAGATATACGTACTTAAAGCTAGAAAAATAAAATAATCTTGGTGAATTTGATAGATGTAAATGATAAGGTTTGAGCGAATGAATACATAGTTAAATAGGAAAGAGGAGATGAGACATGTTGTCTTGTTTTTGTTCTCATCTGCTTTTCATCCATCCATTTCTTTATTTAACTTTAGTTACTCACATTTTTGTATAGCTTAAAGCTCAGTTTGTCGAGACTGCTATGCCACGCTCAGATTTGGTTTAAATCTCGCATGGCATGGCCAATGCTAAAGTCAAGTGAACCCTTTCTCATTCTTTTTTCCTTCCTTTTCTGCTACTACATATACATTCTGTGTTCCGTTCTGGATGATCTTACTGAGAGCTAGTAGACACAAGTCAAGTCAAGATTGAAGACAGTGAGTCTCCTATTTAGCTAGTACTATCTAAACTCGGCATCAATATACAACATCAACAACATGATATCTCCAGGGATATTTGCCAAGCAAGCAGCAGAAACAAAAGATCTCATTCATTGTGGACCTCATTGTGTTCAATCTCAACCTCAATGTCAATTTTCCCTTGGCTTTCATTTGCTTTGACTTCTCTTTACAGATAGTTATATTGCCTATATAAGTGGATATAGAAGGAACTCAGCTATGTATACGATTACCTACAATTGTACTCTTCAAAACAGAGAGGACATTATGTAAGCTCTTTGCATGTGTGGGCTGTATGTGTATTTATGTTACCGGGAGTAAGTTAAGGTTAAGTCTCCAATCGCTATACCCGCTATGAACGTTTCCATAATAATGTGCCTTAAGATTGTAAATATATAGGTACTATTCCATGACCAATTTATATTGTGCGTTCTTGTATGCCATAGGGATATCGTTCGACATGACAGAAATCTCAGGCTGGGCAAAAATATTTATAATTTTTAAATTCCAAACATTTTTAGCAAATAATGTTGCATAAGATGGATCATTATACATACATTAGGTGCAACTTATCATTAGCAAATTAATAATCATATTCTAAGCACATGCCAAAGTAGTCCGGGTCTCAGCCCCGGTGACAACGTATGCCTATGATGTGTACCATACTTCTAAATAGCTGGTTACATAGAAAATGCGTTACATGAGACACAAGGTTAGTGTAGGTTGCCGTGCTATGAAATGTGTGTTTGTAAGTTTATCTTCTAATGCCGTGGAAAAGAAAGAAAGGTAAGGAAACGCAAAGCAACGTACATTCACATTCACCTAAGCAAAAACAAAAACAGCTTCCTTCCAAGCAACTGACTCGATTCGAGTCAACTGAACTCAACTAATTCACAAGGGTCCAGCAGGACACAGAAGACAAGGAGGAGCACAGAAGAAAACAACAGAACACAACACAATGCAATGTAATAGTCATTCATTTCTTTTCTCCTCCTTGACTTGTCTCCTTGTAACCATGTAGCCATGCCATGCCATACCCCGATATCCAAATCTAACTTACATGCCATGCCATGCCATGCCAGGAAACGAAACAATAAGCTAGCCCAGATCTACACGGAACACAAGCTCTCTCTGTCTTATTAGTCTCCATAGAATAGTTGTCAACTCCTGTTGACAATTTGCAGAGCTTTATACTGTCACACAAAGTACGATCATCAGGAGACTAATGACAACCTCATGCTTTCATTTCTTTTCCCATTTCCATTGTTTCCACAAACTACTATATTTATTTGTCTATGCTGGAGACACAAAGAACAAGAACTGAAAAAAATGTTGCATTTTGGTTCAGGTGTATTTGATAAAGTATCTACTAAACAAAATGAGACTACTACTTACAGACAGAGCATATTTATATAACTTACTATATTTGCACCTTCATTTTATGAACAAAAACAAACCTAAATAAAAATGCTTTATTAAATATCTTCAAAGAAAATCAGCTAGGTATGTACTTAGTACACACATAAGTAACAAGTAAGTCTCTTGTATGCTATAGAAATTTTTCCATTTCTCTCAGCAATAAGGATTTGGTTCGTTTACCCAGCCATGCCAGCGCACTTACTTTAATTTATGTACGTTAGCTTAACTTGGCATGCACTAATGTACAGATACAATTCTGTGGTTATTTTTAATGTGAGATAGCATAGCAGTAGAAGGTATTAAAAGTAATGAACAAGAGTAGGCAATGTTAAAATATTGATTCAACAGCCTTAGGAGCTTTTACCTAACGAGAGATATCCATTTACTTAATGAATCGTGTCTCCTACTACATAACGTGTGACGTGTATGACAAAATGAATTCAAGTTACATAGAAACTCACTTGAACAGGTACGCACAAAGAGGATGACTACACAATAGTACGTAATGTTCGCATATATTTTATGTTAATGTTGTTTACCCATTTGCTATATTAGTTATTTTGAAGAATGGAAAAGAAGAATGTGTGTTGCGTTATATGTGCTCGCCACAACCAACCACACTACGCCTTTCTTAATGTCTGTGTATGACATACTATCTGTATATGAGTAAAATGTAATCTCTTGTGTTTAGTGTGAGTATTCCAAGTTTGGTGTCTGGTGCTGGTATATTTACTGGTTGTCTCTTTCAACGGAGACAAACAAAGAAGACAAGGAAAGTGAAGTGAGAACTGAACCGCTTGTTGCCGGTTTGTAAAATATTTGTTGTCGTGTCCCAGCCCAGAGTATATTTAAATATCCTAAGGTTTCCTAACACTCTCTCTCAACTCAAGGCAAACAAAAGAGGGAAGATGACAAATGGGTTCTCTGGAAATGTGTAAACTGTTACGGTTTTCTGTCTAAAGCCTATAGGTGGCAAGTACATATTTAGTAGCTTCATTTGATGCTCACTTACTTTAGTATACATATACATGGTAAAGATACACATTCAAATTTTTCACCCCACAAAATCCTACCACAAGGAAATAACACATCAGAAAGTAAAACATAAATTTACATGAGCTATTGTTTTTGTTCAGACTTCAGACAGGAGGACCCGATGACCATCATAGGGCTGAACTGGTTGTTAGTGTGATATTTACGTAATATAAGTCCTGTATGTAGTCCTTTCACACTTACTTACTTATACTGATACATGTACTACTAGATATTAAATCCATATATTTCTTTGATGAATACAAATACTGAGCTGAGCAGCGAGTGAGTAAGTTAGGATCATATCATCCACACAAACTATTAGTCTCCTTCAAGTAATAAATAAAGATCAAAAGAGTTGCTGATGAAAGACATGTTCTTAAAATGGTTTATTTACGTCTAGATCTACTTATCTAAGAGGAGTAATAAATTGCATTATCCTCCATGAATACCTTCATGTCTCTTAAGAACATTCATGTATTTAGCTCAATGCAGAGTGGATCTTCTAAACAGTAATATCTCCAGACACTCAGATCATGAGTGAGTAGTATAAGTAGAGTAGACAGACTAAACATTAAACTGCATTAACTCAGCAGACACAGAAAGCGAAATATTTTATAGGTAATACTACATATAATATATCGTGCAAATACAAAACACACACAGTGTATGTGCGATGTGCGGATTTTATGCCTACAAACAGATGCAAATATCATAAATAATGTCTTCTCAGTCTGGTTACTTAAGTTGGCTTAAGATAAACATACCTTCAAGGCTAATAATGAAACTACATCATGTGGTGAAAGATTTGCAGATCATGCACATATAATGTAAACATTCATGAACATGAAGATGCAGATCTCAAATTCAATACATCTCGTCTCTTCAGACTGAATGCACGATCAATCAGGGTGCAATGTCATAAAACTTAATAACACTTATAAAGTCAATACTACAAAATAATTCTTATTTACCACATTAACTCTATCTGGAGTAATGGCAATTATCGACCTTATAACAGCAGGTCGAATGAACATGGGATAATTTCAAATCATAACGGATACACAAATACGCGACAAATTGTAGAATGAAAAATGTTAATACCTTGCCTGTTAATTAACGACCTACTGAGCTGAATCGCGCTTAGCATCATTAGTAATAGTAGTCTGGAGTACTTTGATATAGGTATGTAGGCAATACTTAACTTTCCAAC
The DNA here is from genome assembly GCA_034694165.1 of Tomocerus mixtus. Lineage (NCBI taxonomy): Eukaryota > Metazoa > Arthropoda > Collembola > Entomobryomorpha > Tomoceridae > Tomocerus > Tomocerus mixtus. The sequence goes on along the minus strand of JAQFYC010004366.1, from coordinate 6,499 downwards.
ACATTTAGCATTAATTTATAAGTTGCTTACAAAAGCAGATCTGTAGAAATGTAAATCGTGGATGAAAAAGATAGATCAGAAGACTGTTGCCTGCTGCATAGCCATCGTCATCACTTTTAGTCTATGAAATACATCTACAGTTGTATGTAATTATTCGCATTTAATGAATTACACTTGTATAAATTGTAATCGTCTTAAGCTGGAACTGGAGATTAAGTAGGCAACAACCAGCGTCAGATATTTCATCTGGAATCATGTACTCAGCATTTACAAGAGGGGATCTTAACACTTTAGCTTTGTAATCAGAATGCGCCTAGAATGAATTAAAGTAGCCCGACCGGAGTTGATTTAGATTTGAAATGTGTAATGTAAAACAAATAAAAACTTATGTTAGCAGTATTTCTTTTCTTGTGTTGTGTGGCATGCCATGGTATGCATTACTTAAGTCTCTCGCTGCTCGCGCCCTATAGCTACCTAAATCAAGTTCAGCTGTGTATCATGTTCACATAAAACAAGGAAGAAAAAGAAAAGACAGTTAAGCAAAGGAAGCCAAGTAAGTAAGTACAAGATAGTATGTAGTATGTAATGTAGTCTATATAGTACATACAATACCATAGATAGAATGGAGTACTTATGTCTCCACACTTGTATTGAAGATGTATATTGGTAATGGTATAATGGAAACTCGAATTTAAAGTTACGTTCCATTACGTTAGAGAGAAGAAAAACTTTTTTCGCTTTTCTGACTTCAACTTGACTTTTCTACTCCGAGTTGTTTTTTGTTTGTGTGTATAATAGTTCGGTGGAGATAATGCAATGCAATGCATAGCCTGCACTTCATGACTGTAAAACTGTAGGACATAAGACTATTAGTCGAAAAGAAGAGCTGAGACAAGATTCCCAAGACCAAGCCTCTTAGAAAAATGTATAGGAAGACGAAGCCAATGAAAATCTTGCTTCCTTGCCTCTCTGTTGTCTCTTTCATGTCTACGACCAAAAAATACCAATTAAAATTAAAAAATCTCTGCCGACAACTGGAAGGAAATTTAATCCCTGCAGAATTCTATTCTATTGAAAGGGTATTTTTACATTCCATTAGGTACTAACATACTATAAGCTACTAATATATATTACTGAACGTATCAGTACTTTTGTACACTGAATATTTTCTTACCCGACTTACCTACAAGCACTTACTTATTAGTATTAGTATTAGTCCCTATTAATGCTTTTTCTATTGTCTATTTGTGTTCTGTATGTGTATGTAGAATATCCATTTATACATATTATACAAATAGATTCTTAGAAAGAAAAACTCACTCACTCACAGAGAATGCAAACAGAAGGGTTAAGAACAAATGTACATCTTGTAGGCCAAGAAATGACTATTCAGTTTATCAGGCTCATCTCCATTTCTAGTACTGATACAAATACAACCCTAGAACATAACAGATTCAGAAATAGGTACTACCACTGCACTGCCATATAGTAGGCATACCAAAGTTAGCCTAACCATAAGCAAGTAAAACACATGCTTTACTCGTGTAATAAACTATCGCAGCCATAACTCCTTCCACACCGTCTACTTTCTCAGCTAGGTATGTGTAAAGCATGTAGCTCAATGCAAAGCCATCACATAAATCCCATTCAAACAGTTCCATTCGTATTCGGCTCTTAATGCTTATACTAAAAAGTAAACTATACAAGTAATATACCTACCTATTTAGTAGTAGATATTTGTATTAGACAGAGCTAGAACAGTAGATGGGATAAGGATAAATATATAGTATGTACGTAAGAGTAAAGTGGCAAATCTACGAATCTACTGCCTACCTATCATTGGATTGATCTGCTAAATGTGTGCGTATTAGTAGTAGTAGTGCATTGGATTGGAGTGCTTTCCTCCTCTTGTCTATTCGATCGTTATGCAGCAATGCAATGGAATGGAATGATATCTTATGCTCCGCTATCTTGAATCGGGACAGAGAGACAGTGATACATATTTGCACATCCAAACCGCAAACAAGATAGTATCATCCATGTTTATTTCTTTAACACGTTCAATTTTTCATCTAGTCCAATATAAATATAATTGCAGCGTTAAGACTGATACCAATACACCTCCTCATGATCATGGAGTCTTTATTTAACCCAATTCAATGCCCCGACTTTCTTGTTTCGGTGCCACAATCACCGTGTAGAAATAGCTTCTAATACTCGATAGCACTTAAGGTAACATTTTGCTGAATGTTGAATTATATCCCTGCTAATTAAAAATTGTAACGCAAATTATTTTAGACATACTATAATACTGTATAGATATCAAATGCGTTTTTAGCTATAAGCTTGAAATAAAAATCGTATTTGCAACAAAGTGGGAATTAAATTTTTTTTTCAATTCTTTATCGGCCTGGTACACAATATGCAAATACAACGTACTGACTGTAGTGTAAGAACGCACCAGTAATTATAAGTAAAACGGCATCAGAACTAATTGATGTAGCAATAGTGCAATAGTATGTAAAGAAACATCAGCAGCAGTTCCGTATTTACATATAAACTCTATGTAGATCCACAGAAATGTTATTTATAGTTTAGCTACTTAGCCTAATAGGTTTTAGCCCCATTGATTACCTGATTCTTTTCCTTGTTCTGCTTTGCGGCAATATTTGTTAACTTTGCTAATAGACTAATACTTACACGCACGTTGCCATCGCCATTCATGCCTTTAGATCCCCACGCGCAAAAAAGCATACGGAAAATAGAACATTGTGGTTTCATAAAATATCTGTAGGAAGATAACTTTTTGTACTATTTTCTGTATTGCTCCAAGTTTTGGTATCAATTTTTTGTAATTGAGTAGGGAGTTTATCTATTGTAGTAAGTATTTCCTTCTCGGTCCAATTATTCCTTAGAATTTATATATTTCCTTGCGTTTTCAGTTTGTTTGGTATATCCGATTGTTTTTATACGTTTAGATCGTTAGTCTATATGTAGTCTAGTTCTTCCTTCTCACAAAACTCAAACTCAAAGAGAGACTCACGTTTTTTCTCTCAAATTTGCTTCAAATCTTGCGCAAGCATTACAGTAATATACGTACTATTATATAGTGCATGCAATTTCGTATGGTATTCCTAAAAAAAATATTGTGGCAAAGTTTCTATATGTTTTGTATAGTTATAGAAAAGTATTTTATGCTTGTAGGAGATATTTATTGCAGGGCAAAGGAAGGGAAGTAGAGTATTGTGGTTTATGAGACAGAAGAAAGGGAAATGCAATGTATTCTGTGTGTGGCATGTCAGATTAAGGGAGTTACATGTTGGATTCGACATAAATGTGTAGCAGAGGAGAGGAGAGGATAGCGTGATTTGAGGAAAAGAAGGAAGAGCCTCTCTCTTGATGATATATAATACCAGCCTGAGGAAGAGGAGATGAGAAGATTGCTTTAATTGGCATCTAATGGGTAACGACGGTGTAACTTTTACACGAGGATTTGACTCTCACATGTGATAAGCGACACTCCCTTATCTTCGTCGTATATTTACTATTATGGCTAATCCTAACCATTGGTTATCTTATTGCAGACAACATATAGAGAATTCCTATTCCTTAAGTACTCATACTACTACATATACATTTTAAATGTACAATTCACTATAATATAGTAAATATGTGATAATGTTAGCACATGTAGCTTGCAAGAAGAAAATACTTAAAGCATAATGCGTATTTGTGCAGGCCAAGATGTGATATGGTGCTATGTATGTACAATTGTTTTCACATTTTGTTAGAGTCTGTGTCTGTATAGTGTAGAGTTAGATAATCTACATCCAAACCCAAATTTAGACAGTTTCATTTCATGTTACAAGGGGTAATCCTTTCTGCTCAATGAGTTTTTGTTCATGTTCCCCGTCCTACACATCTAGAGAAGGATCTATTCGTTTTCATTCTTGTGTTTCTCCTGCAGCTGTAATTCTGTAATGCTATAGCACTAGTAGTATTTCATGTAAGTTATTACGTCTGATATGATAACAGAACCTCAATAACTTTACTGACAATTTTATGGAGCGCTAAAGGACTATTATCTTACTAATGGACTAATGCTAAAGGACGATCTTCTTTTATTGCACAATACTGTTCAATAAACTTCAACTTTAGTGAACTTAGCACTAGTCATGCCCCACCAGGACAGACCAGATCAGGCCAGACACATTTACTATTATTATGAAATAAATGGTAGCCATACGTATTCTTCAACTGGGAATGGGACAGAGACAGAGATGGAAATTTTAAACAGTGAATAATATCTTGTCACCAAATTTTGACGTAATATATTGCGCTGAGATAACATTTACATACCACCAAACCATCTGCAACCCCAGTACAGGGACAGGGAATAATCTAATCCAAATCCAACTAAGTAAATGCTAAACGTAAAATTAAGCTACGGAATGGAATCCCAATTTATAATCGTTATAAGGTAGTACCGTACAATAATACTCGTCAATCTCAATGCAATGCATCATTGTATCCCGTATCCATTCTTAGTCTTTCTTACATTACTTATGTGACCCATAATACGAAAAAGGCTTGCGAAACAATCTTTATCCTTTTGCAAAATATTGCACATATAAATTGCAGAGCATGTAGTGCCGATAGGTAGTAGGGAATCTGTAGGTACCTGTGGTGTGGTTTGGGTGGCTTATGTAATGAAATTACAAATTACATGACTGCCTTTAGCCAAAGCCTAACCATTTATTAAAATACCTACTTATTTGCATGGCTCAGTAACCCTAACACACTTATTAGAAACAAAATATTCAAACCACACACAGCACAGTTCACTTCACTTTAAATAAGAAAGTCAAAGTATCAATTTAATGTAGAGGAATTATGACAACATAGTTTATCAAACTTCTAATAATTTCAGCATCGTGAATTCATTTGAAAACCAGACACGTAAATGGCATTTGTTAGAAAGTATACTAGATAGCGGGTCTAAGTATGCACTAAAACAATGACAGAATCATTTAGCGTCTATTACGGTACTATGCTTTTATCCTCCTTCTTTGAAAGGTACTTATTACTTATATTTGCATATTAGAGCAAATGATATAAAATGATGCTAATGTAGAATACACCTGTATCCCTGTCAATGCAACTTCATGCGTAGTAAATTGTTCCATTTATTTGAGAGGAGTATCTGAACGTAGCTGTAATTGAAATCCACCTCCGCCCTGAAATACTTTATGTATAATGAAACACATTACCTATGTAGATGAAAACATTATTTACCAATCATTTGGCAGAATACTTTATGCTAAGGTTTATTCATCCGAAAATATGTGCTGAATGTGCATAGTCATGGTATTTGTCGGTAGATATAACCGAATTCGGTTCTTTCACTCTTTTTTGAGTTCCTACAGCATTGTACTTGCTATGATGAAGAAATCGAAATATAATAAGAAATTGAAATGAATGAAGCTGCTATGGGAGAGCTAATAGGAAAAGATATTATTAAGCACTGAGTGAGTTGGATGTGGAGAAAGAGCTAACATAAAAGAACCCAATTTCCACATTTGACATACACACGTTTTCTTGGGAGCGAACCGATTTTGCATTCATGCCTTATTCAACATTTCGGCTTCGAAACGCCTACGGAATTATTCAGTCTTATTGATTTTTCCATTCATATAGCAAAATGATCTATTCTTTCCACTTGCCTGCACTTAGCCTCGCTATTCCATCCATTATTACTGTGGAAAGTGTAGAAGTTTTAATTGTAAGGGTTTCCCAACTCTGTATGGGTTTCCTAATCTATTGCAAGGGTTTCCCAACTCTGTGTAGGTTTCCCAATCCATATGTAAGATATCCACTAGTTGTATGGATTCCCAATCCATATATAAGATATCCCAACCATGTTAAAAGGTTCCCGATCAATTGATAGGATTTCTCAACCATGTTATAAGATACCCAATCACTAGTAAACTTATCCATTTGTTATATGTATACCTAAGTGCGTGTATTAGTGTGATGTATAGATACATGCTGTATACTGTGTTATGATTATGTTGGGGAATATTTGAATATGCTTTATGTTATGTTTGACAACTTTGTGAAACTCTAGTTGTATTTATGTAAGTGAGGATTAGTTAAAAGTAAGTAAAATAATTAAATCCTAATCCATTTTCCATTAGTGAAATTATGTTAATAACAGTGACTACGTGACTAACTTAACTTGTGGGTTAAGATTAGGAATGTACCGTTAGCCATCAGTAATGTACGTAAGTTGGAATTCTATTTACATTGTTTCTAGATAATGCTATATTGTGTGATATGTATTAATTAAGATTATGTGACTTGTGTGCATTATGAGTATGTTTGTGTAATGTTAAGTTTTCTTTGTAAATGTTGGACTGTGAAACAGTCAGTAATCTGCCAGAATCCATAGAGAGAAGTAGTCAAATAAAACGAACTCTCTGAAATAAGTAGAAAACCT
>JAQFYC010004365.1:0-17422 GCA_034694165.1 Tomocerus mixtus | reverse complement strand
CTCCCCTACGAGAAATTTTGAGAACATGAAGATCAATTTTGGGGTTCTAAAGCAACAGCTGTCCGATAAAAATAATACCGTTAAGATTTGTTAATCGATTTTTGTTGCTGGTATATTTGGAAAATAGACGGTCAATTGTATGGCGCCTGAGAGCGTGTAATAAAGGATATAATGTTGAGTTTTAGCTTTAGTTAGTACCTATATACATTCTGAATATCAGAGGGAGCCAGCGGAGGGTATGAACAGTGTTACGATAAAGCGATTTGATGGAACGAGATATTATCTTGGAATATCCCAATAAATCGGAAGGGGTGTGGCCTGTTTGGGTCAAAAACGAATACAGTTCTTTGTTAGAACTTTATCAAATTCTGAAAAGAAAACTCAAAAAGGTTGAACCGTTCGAAAATTACAGTCTCCTCAGGTGGATAGACAGACATATGGACTGATGGACAGTCAAGTCATTCGCATAAGTGGTTTCTCACACAACTTAATAAACGCTGTTTAGATTGTCTAAATTATATTTAAATTATTCAATGCAGGAGGAACTCACCAGACTTGCGATGAAATTCAGGAATGGGTTCCCCGCGTATTTACGTATTCGGGCAGACAGATAAATATCATGTTTTCGTATTGGGGGGTTAACGTAAGTAAATAACTTAAATATTTTTTAATCAATGAATTCTTTGATATGGTTTGGTTAGGGTAAATCTGAATTTCATTTTAGTTTACCTGGTCTGAAGCCGTTTGTTGTTGCCGAGGGAATGGAGCTATATTAGTCAGTCCAACTGATGAGGGTTATTTGAAAGCTTTGTTCGAGGTCGTTAATAAAAATGTTGGACAAAAAGGATGGACAGACGTGAATAACTTATCAGGGGAATGGAAACATCTTTTGAACGAAAAACCGATAGCAATTTATTCTAAAAGTAGTTCACCAACCCAGTGCGTGCAATTTGAGTATGATGTTTATGACGGTTCAAAGGGTTTCCTCCCTTTTGATTGTAATTATAAACCTGTTTCTTTTGGTAATAATGCTCTTATTTGTGAACAAAATATATTAGTAGATGATTATGCGTCGACCCTACAATGTCCAAAATGTAAGTTACCCTACAACAAAAAATATTATACGTATCAAAACTTTGTCTACATAACCCATTATTAAGCTTTCGAGTTTTATGTTTGCGAAATGTATGTACGTATTACTCTGTTTAACTATAAGGGAAAGAAAATATATTTTATGCTAAATAGAAGGGACGACCCATGATACCATCATGTGTCAGGACCCAAAATGCGTTTTTACTTTTTGTCACTTTGAATGAGAAAATTCAAATCCTTGCGCAATTGGCCGCGCTTTTTCAAATTATTTTTTGGAAATCTGAAGATGTAATTGTAACACAGGTTGATAGCCATTCCAGCAATTGGTGATGTTTCCAACAAAAATTAAACAAGCAAAAAATGTTGAATTTGCGCCGACAATCAAATTTTCAGGTCAAATGTAAAAAATTCAACATTTTTAATTGTTTCCGTATTTGGTAGAAAAATCACAAATGGATGGGATGCTAGATGCTATCAATGCTGCATCTTTAGATATCCAGAAAAAATGGTTTATAGTCAGAAAAAGCGCATAATTTGAAAAACTCACCAATTTTTGCAAGGCTTCGACTTTTTCTCATTGAAAGTGACAATTTACCTTGTAAATATAGTATAAACGATTTCTGTGAAGCTAAATGCAATAAAACTATGCATAAATATAGGCTTTCTCATTACGTATAACATGTGGCGGGGCCAAGTTGGGCCGTAGACTCCTAACCAAACAACCTGTACATATATTGGAGGTAATGAATAAAAGTGTCACTTTCTTTTGATAGTAATTCCTCCCATTGGCAAACTACCCACTGTAGGACCGCATCCACCAAGAACAACTCTTAGGCCAATAAGAGATAAATGCTGCAAGAAAAACTGCCGAAAGAGCAGCTGCACATGTATTATTTTTAATTTTAAAAATCCGCGTGTAACGAATTAATAGATTTGCACATTTCTTATACTAAAATTTTTTCTTCACAGGGTGAAGTCGATTTGGCCGATAAAACCCAATCACCATCAACATCAACATCAACTGATCAACTTCCTCGATATAAGATTGATGAACACTTTTCGATTGCTCTTCTTTTATTCCTTGTAATTCAATTTATTTAACAAAAGATTAAAAGTGAGACCATAATAAATTAAAATGTAATTATTGGACAGGACAATGATATTATTTATAGAATTCATCAGTTCACAATTCAGTAAAATAATTCATAATTATTTTACTATTTAACTCGTACTTTGGCAGGTTCAATGCCAATCATAGTCTGGCAGTTGGCAGCGTGTGATTTTGACCTCTCAGATGTGTTAATTAAGTTGATATAACTATATAATGTAAGGTTATAAGTTATAATTGGACTTTGTCTGAATGTTAACGACAATATGCATGAAATGTGACAGTTAGGTTAATGCCTATCTACCAAAACTTAAATATTTTTCTTTCATTCTTCATTAATGTGTAATTTTAATCTGAACCTAAATTTTGACAAAAAGTACTGAAATTGTGTATCATTGCCAAAGGCCTATTGCTATGTCTATCATCTAATGCATTCCTTTATTTGAGTTTACTATAATATAATACCATATACTATATGAGCAATGTAACTAGCCATGTAATGGCAAATTGCTTTAATGATTAAATAAATAAATGTGCGATTTTAATCCCACACTCCTCTTATATGAAGTTCGGACTGTGTCATCATAATCGCACTATGCAATTTTTATCGCACACCATGTTAGAGTTAGATAAAAGCTAAAAATCGCACATTCATTTTTATCATTTTGTATTTTTTTTTAAAAAAAAAACCTATTACTGCTTTTGATTCCAAAGTAGTTCTAAACGACGCAGAGATAGTTTGTGGTAAGTAACGAAAAACCCCAATGTCATAGGTCAGATAGGAAGAAAGTTTTCATATAGACAAAGACAAAGTGCGTTAATTATCACACACCTGTAAAGTACGGGTTAATAGCAAAAGCTACATATTAATACCGTGTTTCTCTCAACAACAATTACAAATATAACATTTTTACTTTATGACGCCCACTTCACATATTTGTATATACATGCAAATTAGCTATATTTTGGGAATTAGCATTACTACCTAAAATATCTCATTTAATTATTGTAGAAAATACGTGGGTCTTATGACTGACATACTTTATGGTAGCACTAATTGATTTTTCACTCGATTAAATGTTAATTCAAAAATCGGAGAATCATGTGTCCGATCAGAACCTGAAAGGCTTTAATTAAAGGCATCTCCAGAAAATATATTCACTTTTTAAAATCTTTTATAGGGACAATGTATTAAATTGCTTGAATTTCAACTTTATTGTAATTCCAGGTGAAATGAATGATTTATTATTAAGCGCAAATCATTTTCATGACAGTTGATTTTTTCATGGTTAATAAATAAATTCTAAAATTCCAGGGAAAGCGATTAAATTGTAGGTGCCCAAAAATATAAGCCTTTAGCATCCCATAAACTTGCTCCCACTGGAGATTACCCTTAATGGGAACGTTTTATTGAACCTGTCTATAAGAATGCATGTTTCGTTATGTAATTTACTACGACAACTTATCGATTTTAATCGAAAACTGATTTAAAAACTTTTAAATGATTCCGGTTCTGATATTTATTTTGCGATGAAAATGGAACTACTAACTATTTTTGTTTATTATTCGGAAAATTAGGCCGTTAATGCGCCACATGCTCAGTGAATTACGTAGTTTCAGAGTACTGAGAGTACCCTACATAAAATAGTTCTGAATTCATCGTCGCGTCGTCAACAGTATCAATATCAACCCATAATGCCCGGTCATGTATACGTTATTCTACTGATAAGATGATTTAGTTTTTAGTTAGATTAGTTATGCAATATAAAACAAGCTGAAATACGGGTAATTGACTAAGACTTAGGAACACTGTCGTGTTGATGTATAAATGCGGTTATGACGTAGCTAACCTATTAAAAAAAACCCGGGTACATTTTAAGCCAGTAAGCCAGTTATTTCTCCACAAAATGTGTAAAAAAATAAATATTTTTACTTACAATAAATAAATAAATTTACGTGTCACGATAAATACTAAATTACAAAATGGGCTAAAAAGCTATTTCATTAAATTTTTCTCAGTTTGATCAGAAAAGTGAAGAATAAAAGCAGATTTTCCTTTAGGGGACATCATCTCCCACTTTGTTGTCCCCCTACCCCTACCCAAGCAAATGCCTTCCTTTGTGTCCACGATATCTTTTCTCATGTAAAGAAACATGTGTTAATTGTTGCAATGGGTGCTTTTGTGGTGGTCGTTGTTTTAGTTCTAGATTTCGTAACAAACGGTTTTGACCTCGTAACATTTGATAATTTCCCTATTTCCAATGTTTTCTTCCCCGTTTTCGGTGCGGAAGTACGTTTCTTTTTGAAGTAGTTCAAATACGCCTCCCTGATGTTTTCTTCATCGGGAGTCGTTTCGGTGTTTTCTGAAAAAATGTTGGTTCCACTTTTAAGCACAACATGTCTTCCTAATTTAGATGCAGGGGGTGTCTTATATTTTGAAGGAGGGGCATCTTTGACCGGTTTTCTGATAGATTTCATTTCCTTCGCGGGTTTTAGTCCATTTCTTCTGCCAAGCGTTAGATTTTTTCTGTTGGGGTCATAACGCTGTATTGTCCGACGTACTTTGTTTGTCAATCCCGGTTCGGAATCCACGTCTTTTATATGATTGACTTTTACTGCAGTTAACTTACTTTTAGTTTTTTGTGTTTTGTGTTGACCCACCCCCATTCCCATCGTTCTCCCCAGTTGGGGGGCTTTTGTCGCAGTTTCTCCTTCCTCTTCCTCGTCAGAAGAGTCCTCAACCTCAATAGGAATCTTCTCCCCATCATGACCGTGGTACATCTTAAAAGGTTTGTGTTTCCTCACATTCTCTTTGTCACTTGCCCCGCAGATTTTGTGACAATCATCTGCCGAATTACATTGCCAATGACACCCGGGGTCGTCAGGTATTTTCACCCTTCGCCCACTAGCGACCCCCGTCTTCGAAATGAAAGCATTTGGTTCTTCGGCTAGTTTTTTGAAGCTCCTCCTATCGTTCGGATGATAAAATGAATATGGGGGCACTTCGTTGAAATAATTGGTGACCAAATTGAGGTTCGGTTCTGGGAAAAGTAGGGATCGAGGAGGTCGGTAGGTCCTTGAGTCAGCAACAATGTAGGATGCTTCCATGCAGCTGTCCAGCCAAAGCATTGTTGCTGGCTCACTGAATTCACTGACAACGACCTCCAGGGCTTCATTATCAGCCGGGGATGTCCAAATCTCTTCTACGGGGTCCAGGAAATCTTGTGAGTAGCGAGTGTACAGTCGGGGGAAATTTTCCGCTTTGCGGGCAGCGTAGTGTTTGTTGCAGTATCCAAGAACGGTGGAAAATATTTTCCAGTGGGCGTCAATGGCGGCGTTGAATTCGAATTCAATTTCGGCGGCTTCTTCATAGTAAAATAATTTTACTCCTGAGACAGTGACGCCCCTTTTTCGTCTTCTTCCTCGTCCTTCTCGGTATATCACTTCAATATTCGCGGGCATTACGGGTAAATAGTGTTCGTCATCGCCCTCGTCGTCTTCCACTTCTTGAATGCGGCGGGGCAACTTCCATCTGGCCAACAACTCTTCATCTGTTAGGGTTGCACTGTGGCCCCCGGCTCTGCCGGAGGCATTGTGATGTCCAGTCGCTACTGTGGTGCTAGGAACCGCTACAGTGGTGCTAACAGGAGGTATGTCGGTAGTGGCGCCAGTTGGAGTTAGTGGGCCTTGCGGTGCGCGTTTTTGACGAATAGTATTTACTCCTTGAATGGTTTCGCGCAATTGCGAATTGTCTTCTTCATTTGAATCTGCCGCAGGTTGAGGACGGGTGGTACCAGACTTTTGGATACCATCAGGCGCTACGAAAGAGGAAGGTGCAAGGATATCTGGCTGTCTTTTTCTGCGTGTTGACAGGGTCCCATCGTCATAATAATCAATATCAATACTATTGTCCACCCTTGCACTACGTTTTCTGCCATTGTCGCCAGGGCTGCTGCTAGTATCGGAATCACTGTCATTGTCATCGTAGTCGTAATCGTAGTCGTAATAATTATAATCACTTGGGGCACCACCATCGTCCTCGTCCACTCTGAACTCCATTGGCTCCGCCTTCTCCAAACAGGTTTGCAAATCCTTAATAAGGAATTTCCATGGCTCCTCCTCTATTTTCATTGGTTTCAACTGATGCAGTCCCTGGACAGCCTTTAGATAATGGACTAATACCCGGGAGACCGTATTTGGCAAGTGGCGTGACACATTGATACAAATCTTTTCGAAGATACTGTCGATAAGATTCATTGTCAATCTCCTAGCTTTGATATCATCATCGTCAGGAGGAAGCTCTGGCTCTAAATCCATAGCAGCTTCGAGAAATCCACAGACATCTTCCGTTTTACTTTTATTACTGCATCTATCGTCGCGTAACTCGGGTAATAGGGTGCAATTGAGAATGACCGTCGCGTGGCTGCCGTGTTTACCTTTCGTATTACTTCCGGAACAGTGGCGACACTTGCCGGCGATTCTGCCTGAGTGTGCGGGATGTGGGTCTGGGGACCTGGGTAATACAACTGAGAACATCGATCGGCTACTCCGAGCTGAGCCTGGACCTGAACCTGGACCATTCGGATTGTTTATTGCAAAGTGCCTAAAATTGTGGTACGAGTCCGTCGTAGATGAAACCGGGTCTGTCGGGGGATATGTTGCAGGGCATGTTCCCCATGTGAAATCTTTGGCCTTTTTCCCATGGAAGATATTGTCGAATTGGTCATTCGTCCCAGGTTCGTAGAGACAAACCTGAAAAATTCACAACAGACAGTATTGTAACTTTTTGTAATTGGAAATATGGAGATGTGTTCATTTACTGGATAAATTGGTTGTTATTGCCAATCCGGTTAATTCTACATTTATTCAAATACAAATTCTACATTTCATAAGTAAGAACGTCGTAATTCCAAAGTCTTGTTTATAATTTCAATTAGCAGCACCTTGAGAATTTTAATGTGCTTTAGATAATAGTAAAATTAATTTCCCATTGTTGCATGTTTCAAACATTTTTTATATTGAACATATACGATACGGCAATAATAATATTGAAGGTATTTTACGTCATACATGGGGTTCTAAACTCAATTACGAAATATAGGGACCCTGGCCCTGACAAAATGTATTTTCTACTTTATTGTCGTTTCTTTTACCGTTGGCTTCGCAGGGGGTGTTTCCATGTGTAGACGAACGGTCACAGTGCCCGTTCCATCGTAAGTTGTGTAGCAAAAATCGGATTGTGTAGCTGTGCCTATAAGGGAGAAAGAATGTCCCCTAACCTCGTTATCCTCCGGGTTAACCTTGCAACCTTTTCTTATAGTCTCGTGTTTCCCCAATGTAAACTGCGTGAGTGCCGCCTCTCTGTAATCGTTCTTGCTTGTCAACATTTTGATTCCGTACACCTGGAAAAATTGCAAATAATTTTAAATCATCAGACAAATTTACAAAGAGTATTCCCGCAAAACCGGATTTGCCTGGTAGTACTAAACCAGACAAAACCCGGATTTCGGGCACCATATTCGAATCAACCATTGCCCTAAAAGAGAAATTCCAGGTTTTAGCTTTACTCAACAATAAAAAGGATTTCGTGCTAAGAAGCTTTAAACCCCAGTGTTTGAAAATCCTTAATATCATTTATAACCCGGAAAAGAACTCCCGGTTTTTGAATGTGGTGCCTGAAATGAATATAATGTGAACAACCTTGAAAACGGGAGTAGGCGTTCATATTCGGGTTTGGTAGCCCTAAATATTTACCTTTCGTCCAACTACTTCCTTGATTCTGGGTCCACCTAACGCGCCTCTGTGTTTCATTTTGTATTCCTTTGACAACTGATTTAATTTGAAGCATTGATGGTCAAATACTTCCAATTTGGCTTCTTTAAAAATGCATTGTGATGTCCAGTCGCTACTGTGGTGCTAGGAACCGCTACAGTGGTGCTAACAGGAGGTATGTCGGTAGTGGCGCCAGTTGGAGTTAGTGGGCCTTGCGGTGCGCGTTTTTGACGAATAGTATTTACTCCTTGAATGGTTTCGCGCAATTGCGAATTGTCTTCTTCATTTGAATCTGCCGCAGGTTGAGGACGGGTGGTACCAGACTTTTGGATACCATCAGGCGCTACGAAAGAGGAAGGTTCCTTGATTCCTTGCTTCCTTGATTCTGGGTCCACCTAACGCGCCTCTGTGTTTCATTTTGTATTCCTTTGACAACTGATTTAATTTGAAGCATTGATGGTCAAATACTTCCAATTTGGCTTCTTTAAAAATGCAGGCTTTCCACGGCTTGCTAGGAGGCTTCATTGTAAGTGGCACATCGGTTGTAAGGTAGGAGTCGTCTTCTTCGGTTGTTATTGGCTCTTCAGTTGTAGTTATCGCAGGAGGTGGGGTCGGTCTGCCAGTATTTGTTACAAGCCTCCCAGTTGCTTTCGCCGATCGTTTCCTCAAAAGGATGCCCCTGCCACTTCCATCTCCGGTGTCGAAATCTGCATCGGCAGAATCATCCTTGCTCACACCATTTTCGTAAATCAGAACCCTGTAATTTACAAAATTCCTCCACTTTAAGTATTTTGGGTTTTTTAAAAAAATTTATCAAGCTCTATCAAGATATACTATTTACACGTTAATTACAATTACATGCAAACACAGCATATATGCAAATGTCATTTTCAATTTACATTTTGTAATTAGGACACAATGGGAATTTGAACGATAAGTCCATTTGTAACATGCCATTACCAAAATGGCATATATTACAAACCAAGTGCATGGCTGAGCTAAATAGTGTTACTAAAATACTAGTTTTCTTGATGAAAATGGTTTACATGGCATTATTAGAACCATCTAGAACTGATTTATCTCAAAATCTTACAGTGCCCTGTTAAGGGTGGCCTCCACGGCCTCCAGTGGGAGCAAATTAATGAGAAGCTAATTTCCGCGCCCATGTAACCTCCTACCCAAAATTTAAAATTTTGACATTTCAGTTTCTCATGCCTAACCCAATAATGGGTAATCAAAAAAGGTCGAATTTGTTTCTGGAGATGCCTTTAAGGTTCTCCTTGAACACATGATTCCCCGATTTTTGAATAAACTTTTAATTGATTCTTAAAAGTTTTCCCGCAAAAATATTTCTGATTTTTTCTCTTCTAAAAATGTTTTCGACAACTTGTAGTTCGAAATTCAGAAATAAAACAAAATTATGTCTCCTTCCCTGATAGCTAAGCTTAATTTAGATGATTAATTAAGTGATGGAGTAGGAAAACACAGGTATTTACTTTCTCTCTGGTGGTTGCACTTAATGGATGATGGAGATGCATATAATTTGAATTCCTAATACATATCACTGGATTTCTAAAGATATCACATTTGCAAAAAAGTGTTCCTCTGGTAAAAAATAATTCCACGGGCGTATGGCGCTGTGGCCGATTCGGCTCTTCTTTATTAAAACCTACTTAATCTTTTCCGAAAGCAAAATTCAAGAACTTTAATTTCAAATTAAAAAAACCGACAGAACAGAACAACACACAACAGGTGGACGAAGTATTCCCTCGCCCAAAGAGCATTTAATTAAAAAATAATTCATATTCCTTTGCAAATGTGTGCGTTTGCCAACATGCGTTTTTTGGGCTTGCTTTCAGTACTTCAACCTGAAATATTTTGTAACTATGTTTTTTTTATTTTTAAGGCACTTACGGTCCATTAAGGCAAACATATCTATCAAACATCTGTGAAGTGTCGATGAATCCAGTTTTGTCCAACCTTTTGATAACCTTCCCTTTGATTGTCTTGTAAATTGTCACATATGGTTTATAGTAAGTGTCCGGGTTGCACGTTTTTTGGGGGTTTTGGCCACTCGCTCTCACAATATCAAGATTAACAAATACAACGACTAAACACCCGCACGCAAAAATAAACTGTTGATAACTTTGGTGTCTGTATAATAATATACTGTCCCTACACTTTGTGGAATGCGGAAGCTTCATTTTGAGTATTTTTAGTATTTAAATGTAAATTTAGTAAATAATTTTAATAAAATTCCAAATAATGGAAGTAAATCCATTTTTAACATTTATGTAACTGTATTTGCTTAGCTTGATGATATAAGAATAGTGATAGTGTAGTTGACCGTAATAGTTTGCAGTAGCTATGCAATAACCTAATTATCGATAACAATGGCAATCAAAACGTTCGGGTATTTGGGTCAAGTGACTTCTTCAATGTTTTGAATTTCAATAATGGACATTTTAATTTTCATCAAAACCAAATGCAGTTGTGACAAAGTCAATTTAATTTCTATAGTCATTCCATGCTGATAAATTGAATTCTTTCGCAGAAGTTTAAAAAAGGCAAATGTATTTACAACACAAATTTAATCGCTTTACAATTTTAATGACTAAAAAGTAAACTTAATTAATATCATTCATCGTCGTGGGTTTGATTAGAAAAATGGTGAATGAGAGCAGATCTTCCTCTGGGAACCTCTTCTCCCAATTGGTGTTCACCCTTCCCTTGCGAATTCTTTTCCTTATGGGATTTCTTTCGACCATGATATCTTTGTTCGTGGAAAGCAATATGTGTTGTCGCAATGGGTGCTGCTGTGGTTGTCATTTCTTTATGAACTGGAGCACTAGTTGTCGTTGTGGCAATAGGAGCTTTTGTGGTGGTCGTCATTTTAGTTTTAGTTTTGGATTTCGAAGGGGGTTTTGATCTCGTAACATTCGACAGTTTTCCAGATTCCAGCGCTTCTTTCCCTGTTTTTGGCGGGAAATCATGTTTCTTTTTGTAGTATTTCTTATAAGCATCCATTATTTTGTCTTTATCGGCAGCCGTTTTCGGATTTTCTTTTTCTGGAGTAATTTTAGTTCCATTTTTAAGCACGACATGTCTTCCTAATTTAGATGCACGGGCCGTCTTATATTTTGAAGGAGGGGCATCTTTGACCGGTTTACTGATAGATTCCATTTCCTTCGCGAGTTTTAATCCATTCGAACTATTTTTTCTGTCAAGCGTTAGATTTTTTCTGTTGGGGTCGTAACGCTGCATTGTCCTCGATACTTTGTTCGTCAATCCCGGTTCAGCATCCACATCTTTTACATGACTCACTTTTACTGCAGTTAGCTTACTTTTAGGTTTGTGCGTTTTGTGTTGACCAACCCCCATTCCCATGCTTCTCCCCAGTTGGGGGGCTTTTGTCGCAGTTTCTCCTTTTTCTGCCGAATGGTCCTCAACCTCTATAGGAATCTTTTCCCCATCGGGACCATGGTACACCATAAAAGATTTGTGTTTCTTCTTCACATTTGCTTTGTCACTGGCTCCGCAGACTTTGTGACAATCATCCTCAGTTTTGCATTCCCAGTGACACCCGGGGTCCTCGGGTATTTTCACCATTCGTCCACTAGCAACCCCCGTGTCGGAAATGACAGCATTTGGTTCTTGTGCTAATCCTTTGAAGCTCCTCCTAGCGCTGTCAGGATGATAAAATGAATATGGGGGCACTTCGTTGAAATAATTAGTGACCAAATTGAGGTCAGGCTCCGGAAACACTAATGCTCGGGGTGGCCGATATGTCCTCGAGTCGGCAACAATGTAGGACGCTTCCATGCAACTGTCAAGCCACAGCATTGTAGTTTGGTCTCCGAATTCGCTGACAACGACCTCCAGGGCTTCATTATCAGCCGGGGAAGTCCAAGTCTCTTCTACGGGGTCCAGGAAATCTTGGGCGTAGCGAGTGTACAGTCGGGGGAAGTTTTCCGCTTTGCGGGCAGCGTAGTGTTTGTTGCAGTAGCCCAGAACGGTGGAGAATACTTTCCAGTGGGCGTCGATGGCGGCGTTGAATTCGAACTCAAGTTCAGCGGCTTCTTCGTAGTAGAATAATTCAACACCGGACGCTGTTGTGGCTCGTCTTCGTCTTTTCCCCCGTCCTTTTCGGTATATTACCTGAATATTGGCGGGAGTTAACGGCAAAAAGTTTTCGTCCAAATTTCCGTCATTATCTACCTCTTGAATGGGGCGGGGCAACTTCCATCTGGCCAACAACTCTGCATCTGTTAGGGTTGTACTGCTTCCTCCTGTGGCGGGAGGATTGGCTGGAGGCGACGGTGGAGCTGGTGGCCCCGGTGGAGTTGGTGGCCCCGGTGGAGTTGGTGGCCCCGGTGGAGTTGGTGGCCCCGGTGGAGTTGGTGGAGACGATTGCCGTTTTTGACGAATATCCGGTGGCAAGTCGCCAAAATCGTCCTCATTATTTTTTGACTCTGTAGGAGCAGCACCTTCGGTTTGAATATTGTCATCGTCGTCATAGGCTGGTGCAATAGGATGCCTTTTATGTTGTCGTTTTCGACGAATTGACGGTTTCGCATCCTCATCGTAATCAATGTCTTCAATATCATTGTCCATTTTTGTACTGCGTTTTCTACCAATGGGGCCACGGCCATCTTCATCGGAATCAACGTTATTGTAATCGTCTCCGTAGTAATCATACTCCTCAGAGTCTCCAGCATCGTACTCGTCCACTTTGAACTCCATTGGCTCCGCCTTCTGAAGACAGGTTTGCAGGTCCTTAACGAGGAATTTCCAGGGATCCTCCGCAATTTTCAAAGGTTTCAATTTACCAGCTGCCTTGATATCCTTTAAATAGCGAATCAATATCCTGGAGACTGTATTTGGCAAATGGCGGGGCACTTGGACACAAATTCTTTCAAAAATATTGTCAATCAAATTCATTAATAACCTCCTGGCTTTAATGTCGTCATCTTCGGGGGGCACAGTTGGCTCGATGTCCAAGGCAGATTCGAGGAATGCGCAGACATCCCCCGATTTACTTTTATTGCTACATCTGATTTCGGGCAATACGGTGCAGTTGAGGGAGACGGAGGCCTGACTGTCGTGTTTCACTGTCGTCTTACTTCCGGAACAAGTACGACACCTGGCGGCGCTTTTGCCTGAGTGAACGGGATGTGGGTCTGGGGACCTGGGTAATACGACTGAGAACATCGATCGGCGTCTCCGCCCTAAGCGTGGACCATTCGGATTGTTCATTGCAAAGTGATCAAATACATGGGAAGGGGTCGTAGTTGGCCCCGTGGCAGGGGCGGGAGCGTTGGATCCTCCGGAACATTTCCCCCATTTGAAATCTGTAGCTTTTTTCCCGTGGAAGAAATTGTCGAATTGGTCATTCGTCCCAGGTTCGTAGAGACAAACCTGAAAAGACAAAATGAAATAAATGACCTGTAGGATAAATGTTTACAAACAATTTAGAGGAAACCGCCTGAGGCCCATATGGACTTAACAGTTGTAAATTTTGCAGTTTTTTAATTGCGGTTATATCTATAGCTAATGGGCAATTACAATAATAATAAGTATCAATTAAGGGATATTTTTTCTAGAAATAAATTTTGTATTACAAACGTAAATTCAATTCTCAATTAATGGCAGTGTTATACTTTTTACTCCACCAATAGTTATTGTTGTGAATCTGTAAACATTATTTACATTTTATAAAATTACAAATAACATAGTTGTGCAGTAGGGGAAATATTCGCAGGGTCACCCTTTTCATTGATAACCACTGGAGCAACTGCAGGAGCTGTCACAAAGGTCCATTCTCCTTTGGCACTAGTACTTTGTAAGGAAATATAGATTTTTGTCCTTCGTTAAGTGAGTTAAAATTTATGAAGTTGAAATTTTCAACCCTTACCGTTGGTTTTCCAGGGGGATTTTCCATGTGTAGGCGAATGGTCACGGTGGCCGTTCCATCGTAAGTTGTGTAGCAAAAATCGGATTGTGTCGCTGTGCCAATAAGGGAAAAAGAAAATCCTTTAACGCCGTTATCGTCCTTCGTCACTTTGCATCCTTTTCCTATAGTCTCGTGCTTCCCTGATGTAAATTGCGTGAGAGCCGCCTTTCTGTAATCGTCCTCGCTTGTCAGCATTTTTATTCCGTATACCTAGAGATATTGCAAACACAAGTCTGTTATTATAGGCAACTTTACAAAGAGCAGTTCTCACAAACCCGGATTTTATAATTGCACTAATTGGATAAAACCGGGATTTTCTATTACCCCAAAATTTTCACCAAAATTCCGTACCAAAAAAAAATCTTAAACCTCTATTTTTTACGGTAATTTTTTACATAACCGTAAAACCCCAAAAACGGGTGTAGAAATTTGTACTCGGGTTTGGTAGCTCTAAATAGTTACCTTTCGTCCAATAACATCCTCAATTCTGGGTCCATCAAGGACGCTTCTGTTTTTTAATTTGGATGCCTTTGTCAATTGATTCAATTTGAAGCATTGGTGGTTAAAGACTTCCAATTTGGCTCCTTTGAAAATGCAGGCCTTCCACGGAGCGCCAGGAGCAGGGGTAGCCGCATTGGGATCCTTTGTTGTTGGCTCATCTGCTGTTAAGTCGTCTGTTGTTGGGTCCTCTGTTATTGGGTCCTCTGTTATTGGGTCCTCTGTATCTGCACTTTGTGCGTTGTCTTCTGTAGTCGTGCTATCTTCAGTTGTTGACTTATCTGGCCCAATGCGATCGGTAGTCGGAGGCCTAGGAACAGGAGTGGTCCTTAGAGTAGTGACCCCGGTTGTAGTTGTTCCAGGAGTGGTCCTTAAAGTAGGGGCCCCTGTTGTAGTTGTTCCAGGAGGAGTGGTCGTGGTCCCCGGTGTTCCGGGTGCATGGGTCCCGCTCCCACTCCCCGTGTGACTGCAGCTGACTCCGGGAGGGCGTGGGTCATTGGGGTCACAAGCGCCATTTGTAATCATTCCGCCTGCTGTTGCCGCTCGTTTCCCCACTACCAGGCTACTGGCACTGCCATCTGAGGGGTCGAAGGGCGCAACAACGGCATCTTCCGTACTCACAGCACTCTCGTAAATTAGAACCCTGAAATCAAAACACAAAATTTAATTTCTCAATTGTTTTTGCATTTTCTTATACACAATATAATCTTAATGTTATCGCAGGCAAGGTCCTCAGATTATTCGAGTTATAAGAATTTAGAAACCGGACCTATTAAAGTCACCCCAGTCTCCCACGACCCTCCGCTAAAAACAACGGAAATTTATCTTCTATTTCTTATAAAAAGGTTCCCGCTATTTAAAATTGAGCACGTTTATTTAAATTCCTTAATAGTTCCTGATTTCCGCGCATTTTTGGTCGGTGGCTGCATAACTAGCTGTCGGAGCATCTTAGTGAGACCGTTGCAGAAACCATATTTATTATATTGTTCTTGAAGAAATAAATAGAAATAAATAGATATATTATGCAGTATGTGCATTTCTACCTTTTATTTGTAGGTATCTGTTATTGTGGAAAATATTAATTAATTTCAACCAATAACACCCTTAGGACTTATAAAACCATTTTTGTGTGCGAATGTTGTATTTATATACGTAAATATAATAATAAGTAACTACATATAATGGAAATTAAAAACTTACGGTCCATTAAGACACACGTATCTATCAAACATCTGTGAGGTGTCTATGAATCCAGTGTTGTCCAACTTGCTTACAACCTTCCCTTTGATTGCTTTGTAAATTGTCACATAAGGTTTATAGTAAGTGTCCGGGTTACACGTTTTTTGGGGGTTTCGGCCACCCGCTCTCACAGTATCAAGATTGACAAATAATACGACCAAACACCCGCACGCAAAAATGAACTGTTGATAACCCTTGTGTCTGCGATTGTTGCTGTCCCTACACTTTGAGGAATCGGGAAGATTCATTTTTCAGTATTTTTAGTAATTAAATGTAAAATTAGTAAATACTTGTTAAGAATATTTCAAGTATAATGGAATTGAATCCATATTTAATATTTTTGTAGCTGTATTTGCAGCCTGGTAATATAATCATATTATTTTGTGACAGGTAGTAATGTTTGTATTTTGAGTTAACCTAATTATTAATTCGTAACAATAAACATAAACATGTGCAGGTATTTAAAGCTTATATATTAATTGTCTTCCTTGTTTTGAAATTAAATGGACTATTGGACTATTGTCCGTAATACATAATAATGGATCATTATAATTATTACAATACAACAAATTAGAGGAAGTACTATACTACAGATATGACCTACTTAGGTGAATTCAGATACAGAGTGTAGAATATTTGTATTTATAATGGTCAACAAAAATGCGTACGTACTACGTAATGTAGGAAATGTACGTAATTACTTAATTATTGCGTGAGCGAGAATAATATTTTTGTATTACAGAAAAACAAGCATATACACTAATGAAAAAGATAATTATGAGTAACTCACTGCTTTCCAATTTTTGTAATTTTATGTAGTTTAAAAAGCTAAGGATACACATATTAATAATAAAGTGATTTGCAACAGAAAAAATAAATGTTTACAATACCTACTAACAATATTAATACAATAGATAACAAACATAATATTTATAAGTTTTATATCTATATCAATTAATATTCTTTAAATATATATTTCTACAATATACCTTACAAAGGATATAAGCTAATAGTATTACAATACCTAATCAAAAATGGTTCATGATTTATCTATCGTCTTTTACGTTACATAATATTTCAATTTTATATAAAAATAATGTAGAGTTCTGCCGTCTCAAAATTGGGAGACCAGATGATAAATGAAAAACATGTAAGTTAAGGAAACTTAAATAGTTGGCGTGCGGAGTAGGTACAATTACTCTTAAATATTTTATGTCAGCTCATTTGTGCTTTAATCTTTTTACCAATCTAACACCATTACAGGGGGAATGTATATGCCCTCCTCAATCATAAACCTTTCCCTCGTGGAAATTGAATTCCGGTTTTCTTTTTCCTCCCCGTCAAAGTAACATATTAATTTAGACAATTTGACGGAGTATCGTACCCGGTTTGCCAAATAATTTTTGAAGAGTGTGCATTATACTAGAATTAGAATTAAAATGTGACGCCAATTATGCCAAATAAACCGTGGTAAACATTGTAGAAAAGGAGCTTGTAGTACCATGTAGCTAAGCTTAATTTAAATGGGTCATTCATTCCGATTTATCGAGTTTTAATTGAGTTCTCGATGAGCAGGTGGAGTAGGAAAACACATGTATTTGCCAGGCGTACTGCCTACGTGCCTACCCTTAAGTTGCAATTTATGGGTAATGGCCAAATATGGTCATAGCATAGCAAATAAAGTATAGCAATACACACATCGAATTTTAATTCAGTTTTCCATGATGTATAGTGGTGGAGTATAGCGGAGTAAGAAAACA
>JAQFYC010004364.1:0-17425 GCA_034694165.1 Tomocerus mixtus | reverse complement strand
AACAAAAACATTAAAGTTTACTTGATCGTAAAAAGTGTTTTTTGTGATAAGCAATGACCTAAGATTACCTGAGTGCAGATTATTGCATTATGAGTCACTGCATGCGGTCCAGGCTCGTGGGAAATTAAAACAGGGCATTCTCATGAATCGTTCAGTAAAATTAACTAACAAATTCACATGCACAAAAGTTACATTATTATTATATGGTTATGTTATTAGTTATTACAATAAAATTTGCAGAACTGTATTATGTAGTACATATGTATACATTTGCATACCAATTCCTAGAAAAGGAAGTCATGGACATAGGAAAGGAATTATCTTTGCAAATCATATTCTAATATAAACATCGGAGGCAGTGTAGTGTCAGTGTGCAGTTCTAGCTAATAGTATACGGTTTGTTGCCAAGAAATCATGATATACATCCGAGAATGTTAGTATGTGCTCTGAGAAACTATTTCCTTCCGGGATATGGTAGCATCATTAGCTAGCTGTATTATGAATGACTCATTCGCTAACTAATGCTATATTAACTATAACTATATTATGGGAATCTCATTTCTGTTTTATGCTCGCTAACTATAAGTCATTTAAATAAGCAAAGTAGCTGGTGTATCTCCATTCTAAATCATACCATATTTTCTATTCAGGCAGGAGCAATGTATTTTTTATTTGTAGCCTTGTTTTACTTTTTTATTTATCATATTCTAGCATCTATGTATCTTTACTCAACTCAACTGAAAAAATTTTCTTGTTAAACTACTTTATGCTTAATACATACATACTCTGTAGTATAGAAAATATAAAGCGCAAAAAGTAAACTGTACTCTGTACCAACTTTGGTTATACTGGAACGATATTTTTCGCTGTCAGTTAATATCCGTTCTCGTACAATAGCACTGCAGCCGACATTTTAATATCGTACTCATGCCATGCCTCAAGCTCTGAGTTCCTTTCCAACTTGCTAATACACTCCGTTACGTTATACTGTACCATAACCTAACAGCCAGACCAGACTAGCATGAGCCAGCCACTCTCTCTAAATTATGAGCTATAATAAATAAGTAAAATATTAGGTTTTGCATAATGCATTCAGCATACCATCTTTTGCATATACATAGTTAGATTGGTAGGTACTGGGTACACGAGATTGTAATATCCGCACTACTATCCTAGCATAACATATCAAACCAACTGCTACACCACATGATGCAGAGTTCCTTCCCTCGCTACTCACTCACTACTGGATATTTAATACATACTATATTTCTTCGAGTTTCCATTCCAGTGCAGTAATATTTTCTATGTAGCCAGAAGGAATCAAAAGAATTAATGGAAAATGGATCACATAAAATATGCCATACTTACACTTTCACATAACAAACGTTGCGTTGTATGTAATGTACATCCGTAAAGCACCTACTTATTTATTTGATGTACATGCAATACATTATGTAAATGTATAGCTTTCGATTCGAACTATGTTACTATACACAGTATTTTGCAACGAGATTATTTTCTTACATAATACGTTAGTACCTATGTAAATAAGCTTATCTTTTATATTTATTTTTGCCAGCTTAGGATGGATGGAACATTGCACTGTGAGCAACATCTGTTTTGTCCATATTGATAGTAATAGCACAGTGATATACCAAAACCTCTTTATCTACCCACATACATAACGGTGTATTTCAATGAATACATATCCTTATTACCTGTAGGCCTTTCACATAGGGATCAATAAAATAATCCTTCCGACAAACATTTAATACATACATATGAGATGTGTTCAAACACAAACACAGATTGCTTAATCACAAAACTAATGTAAAGGGTACATTCATACATAATAAAAGCCAGACAAGCAAGAGCCAATGTCTGCAGACTCTATAAATTGTATTAGCATGTGCATTTATACACAATTTACTTTGGATTAATTCCTATATATACAATAGGTATGCCATTACAGTAGTGGATTATACACAAATCTAATAATGTGCCCATATATTTAACTGATATACGACAATATTAATTACTTCATACATTTACAACATATTTATGTTGTTACCCCATAACTAAAGAACGGATATATGCATTTTGCAAAATTTGGCTTATACATATAAGTTTCTGTTAGTAGAATCAAAATTAAAGCGTAAATGTAGCCAAAGAAAACACCAAAGGAAGTAGTAGTTTCTACTAATTTATCCTACAGCCAAATTGCATACTTATAAGTAAGTATATGTATTAAGGCGAATACGTAAGTATAGACAAGAGTAGAGTAGAAATGCTAAAGTGTAATGCATAGCCAGCCAACATACATCAAAGTCTGCCTACGTCCACACAACTGCAACAAGTCTGCTGACTTAGGGTAAGATTAGACAGTGATTAATGGTATGTTTTACTCAGACCAACTTAAATTCTACAGCACATTAGCAAATAAAAAAAACAAAGTTACTTTCCAGTTTAATGCATCCATTTATAGCAAGTTTTTTGAACAGAAGGAAAGTTACTTTGCTTTTAAGTATAAAATAATTGTACCTATTAATATGGAAATAAAAGTTAAACGTATCACATACAAGCAAAAATGTGTGCCTCGCTAACAAAAGCAAGATGAATTTGTAGCTATAATTTAAGTATATGTAGTAAAGAGCTATCAGATATGTTAGTTATCCATTTTCAGCAATCAATTTTAACATTTTAAAATTTAGTATATCAGATTTATGTCAAATCAAATTTACTCTACAGATGTGTAGTAGCGGAAAGGATAAGGACTATTTTGCTACTGTTCTTTCTTCTATATCTAGACCTACATATAATCATTATAGCTATAATGTATAATTGGCTGTAGATTTGGTTTTAGTAGATGTTCATTGTTATCGTCATTCACTACAGTAAACAGAATCATGTCATAAAGTATACATATACAGTATACAGTAGCACATTTGCACACTAAAATGCGACATTAATCAATTACGTGCATGTTCCACAAACTCATTGTTTGTTCCACTAGAACTTACAAACTAAATAGCTAAAGAGTTGAGTGGGCGATACCTTAACTCTTTTTGTTCAACCTATTTTTCTTTAAAATAGCCTTCACCTTCAATTTGAGAAAAGAAGTCACGCAACGCACAATATTAAGTGCAGCTTTATTATATTATTACCATGACCAATCCATTGTGTTTACTGAGTAGCAGAAAGCCTTTATTTGCTCTGCGTTTTGCAAAAACTGAATTTTTAAGGAATTCTCTGCTATCTGTAATGGGGAAGTTTGGATATTTTTTCAGTTAAGTGACAGATAAACTCCCACAAATGTTCTCGATCTTCATCAAAGTTAAATTATTTAGTTATGATCTGCGTTGCAAAACGAATGAAAGTACAAAGTTTCAAAAATACATTTTAGGGGCAATTATGGTTAGGAACTTAATCACAGCTAACTAACCTTGCAACCAAGCACAAACAATATGACTCAATTTATTTTGGAATAGTGCTTACACTAATTTGAGTTTTGCACAGTGTATACGTACTCAATAACTCTTGTACCAACATACCTGGTAATAGTAAAGCTGATAGCTTTAATCGCACACAAAACAGCATACCATAATAATGTATATTATTCAAAATATATGAACAAAAAGTTCATTGTGACGATAATTACAGAAAATCAATGGTAAGTAGGAGGAATGGGCGATTATATTTTGTCTAGCATTGCAAAAAAGGAATTACATTCCCGTCAATACTTATATCCCTGTATTAGCATTCTATACTAAAAAGGAGAATTAAAGGTTACTGAAGTTGAATAAAGGCAAATGAATTGTTCAATTGAAATAAATATCTTAAAACTTAAAATGATTAGTACAAAAAATTGTACTAATTCAATTTGAAAAAATCCTCAGCAGCCAGCACTAAAGAATGAGACATGCGAAGGACGTTACACTGCTAATACATGTTTCCCTTTCCTCAATTCCACCTACGCATTTGCAATATTGCAATGCAAATGTTTTAATGAATACTTGTATTTAAACCAGAGACTATAGATACCTACCTGCAGATACATTTGTATACTACTAAATAGTGTGCATAAAAATTATTATTGAACACAACTGTCGGTGTTGCCCATATAGTTTTTTTTAAACCCAAGGTTTATTCATATACGATTTCAAAAAAGGAAAATATACTTCAACTTCAACAAGACAGCTCTAGCACTACTGTATCCACAAGAAATAACGATGGCTGGCTAAGAATAACTGTCCAAACTGAATTAAATACAATTAATGTCAATAGATTTTATTTGCCAGGGTTAGCACTCACATTCCATTCTAGATTATATAGGTAGATATATGCAAAATACTGCCATTTGTAATTTATTGCAAAGATTTAAATAGATTATAATTCATAATTCATATAAGTGAAGGTATAAACATTCCCTCTTCCATATTCTATTAAAAATCATCTACTGAAGTGTATATGAAGTGCAGTATACTAAATTCTGCATCGGTATTAGTACCTCAGCTGTATGTCGATAGCTATCTGAAGATAATAAACAGTAGCTTTGGGTTGTGGGTTCACATGATAAGTATTATCTAATTAGGTCAAAAAGTAATTATAGTTGTGGGTTTGATTGACTTTTCTTAGGTAAAATAAAAAATGCTACTAGTATCTATAAACTCATTGAGTAGACGAGAAGCACTAAAAGGTCTTGTTCGTTGTTCCGACTAGCTTCTAGTAGCTTTGCAACTTCGTATTGGTACTGTAGTAAAACATGGCTGCGATTGTAGCTGCGAGTAATATTTTATCAGCAAAAATATCAAAAAAAAAACAATGAAATGATTAATTTTTCTTTATACATATTAAAATCATTAAATAATAGCTAGTACATAAATAACATTGCTGTACCGCTGTACCTATTAGTATTGCAAGAAAATGTTCCAACGTGAGCATATGATAATACTAATAGTATATTATAACAGTTATAGTATATAGTATGAGGCTTTACACAAATGTTTGTAGATTGTAGTGCTTACAGCCTTTTCTCTATACTGTATACTATGAACTTTTTGTTAATTCATACGATCATCATACGCCTTTTAAAAATCCGATTTATGATGCGTTGTTCATAAAAAGCATGTACACCATAACAAAGCTAATTAATTAATGCGTTATAAAATTCGCATACTTAAACTTAACCTTTATGAAAAATCAACACTGCAAAGGTACGTTTTACATACTTTACTTGCATTCTACTAATCAACTAAAACAAGAGATACACATATGTAAGACTCATTTACATTGAAAAGGTAAAACAATTGCATTCATGCTACGTGGTAGGTATAAGGGCAAGTACAAGAAGATACGTACATCACAGTAATTAGTACTTCCATCTAAAGATGCAATAAAGATACGATAAAAAAATAGTTTATTAGATCTAGGTGAGTGATTTTACTTTCCTTTGATATTGTTCGTTACGTATAGTTTGATCTAGACTTGCCTAGAGTACAAATACAATACAACTACACATACACACTATAGGAAATCATTCAGTAGCCCCTGATGCGATGCGCCCGCGTGCAAGCTCATAATGACTCCCCAAAAGAATCAACATATCAAAACAATCTTTTGCTAACAAAGTTTTTGGTAAAACACTTTCTTCACTACAAAACCAACATTAAAAAATTAGGCAATATCAAGCCAACTGTAACGATTATGTCTTATCATTTCGTGTTCTTACACAAACTTATCTACATTTTAACTTTTGCACGCACATCTATGGACTTGTCATTCACAGTCAAATATTACATTTACTACATATAAAAATGGTCAATTAACATCTACGCTACATACTATGCTATCCATTCTGTTGTTCTGTCTAGTTGCTTACATAGTTAAATAAAAATGTTATGCATACATATAAATATACGTAAGTACAAGTGTACACATCGTGGTTCTGCATGGTAGGTTAAAGAGCTTGAAAGCACAAAATACAGACAAATATGAGATACAAACATGAACAAACATCTGCAATTTCAATTCGATACATAAAATGTACATAATTCTCAATTCCACACAACCATGAGAAAAAGCAATTTGTCCACTGATATGGACCAATTGTCAGCCCACAATCGTAAGATAAATTGGTCATGGGTTACTGAAAATTTACTATTCCTGTTTACTTAGCAGTTCCAACCATAAAGCTGTCTTCAATTGCAAAAAACAGACAGAATGTACAAGCTAACATTACCAAACTACAACTTCTATTTAAACGCATTCATATTTCAAATATTTCTGTACTTAGCTTAGCAAATCCTTGATTTTTTCCAAAAATTGTTGCTAAAATTCCTTTCACATTTAAGTCCTTTACAAGAGTAAAGGTAAAGTTAATTTTGTGACAGCCTGTACATAGCACATATTGATTATTGCACAATAAATAATCGTACAAAAGTGTGTAAACCATTGTAAAGCTATCGTTAATGATAAGTTGGTGTACAGTACGCTACACATTGTATGGTACGTTTGTAATGCAATAGTACCTGGTACAGCATTTATAAGTACAGCGTTAATAAATCAATCTTCACTTTTGGTTTGGGATCTGTTTCATAGGTTTCACATTTTGCCCTATACTGATATGTATATTTACATAGTAAGAATAAGAATTATTGGCCCAGGTTCTCAAAACCTGAGCCAGAAGCTATTGATGCCACACCATTTAGCAATAAAAATCATCTGTGCTTTTCACATTTGAGTGATGAGGATAATGTTGAGTAGCTGAATGAAATCATTATTTAAGTTCTCGATCCCTTTTCGACAATTGTTCGGTGTAGTCAAGGAAGGAATAATGATTTTAATATTTTTAAGAGGAAGAATGAAGCAGAGCTATGACAATGAACAAGGGAAAGGCAGACTGCAGAGCAAAAGCCTTCGGAGTTGATTTGCATAAAACTAAAATTCACTCCGTTGTGAAATGCAGAAAAGAGCTGCGAGAATTTTTCATTCGCGGAATCAGCATTCCGTAAAATAAACTCTTCACTCTCTTACTCCCGTTGTATTTAAGTCGTAACACGAAGAAGCTAGTTGGATGTATGTATGTCTGTATGTACTGAAAGTTTGTGTGCCTAGGTTCATGCCACGTAAAGCATAGGCAATGCAAGGCAACTCAAGTCAAGTCAACTAACCTAAAGTGGGTAGTAGCTTTAGAAAAGATAGAATGGGACTACGAGAGGAAAGAGGCAAACTTAGTCAAGTCAACTCGGTAAGATCTATCTGTGTATAAGTAGTAAGTAAGTATGAAGAAGCTAAAGCTACATGCTATAAATTATAGTGCTCTTTGTCAAAGCAAGTGAAGCGTATACCATGCTGTTATGTTAATCGTAGGCACGCACCGAACTGAAAAGAAGAGTCAGGGTGAAAGTCAGAAGAGAACGGAGTGAGAATATTCTACAGACTGAGCGACAGACACAGAGCCAGCTAAACTCAAGCTTATGTTGTTGGAAATTCGATTTGAGGGCCTCGTTGAATTCTTATTCACATTCACAATTCCTCCACTTTCTCTTGTCTCTTTCCATCCCAAGCTTTCCTTTGCTTTTACCTCACTTTCTCCCTACCTCCTTCCTTCTCCACTCTTTGAATCCTATCCAACTCTTACAATATACACTTCACAGTCTCTAGAGTCGACTCAAATCTTTTTTATTCAGAATTAACAGAAATGATATTGCGTGCTGGTGTTGGGTGAAATAAAATTATACATGTATACTCAAAGAAATGTTACAATTTGTAATTCCTATGTAGTCAATTTTATATTCTCATTGGGTATATTGTATGTTCTGTAAATGATACATAATTATCCTTACTCATATTTTTCAACAAGAAGACATCTAATTAAGTATACACTATAATATTATATTTCAGTTGACATTTTTAAACATGGCTTATTGTATTTGCACACACAAAATAATTTTTTTGCTGTTTTTGTACATTTGTACACTTTTTGGCACGTAGTTTTATACAGTTTGTCAGTTTATCTTGGTACGACTATATGTATGCACCATGTACATGTACTATTTTGTTTTTTGCCGTCCACCGATCTATCTCTTATTATAGTACACACATGAAGATTAAGGAAGGCCATTCTAAGTATACACTCACTTAGCTGCACTTTAGAAAGTGGAACATATTCTACTTCTCAAACCTAACTTAACGGCTAAACTTAGACAAAAGTGGAAAGAAATGCTTAAAGGAATAGCCATAACATATTGCCATGCCATAGTGATTTGGACGATCGTAATCCAACAGCAGGATGTATTACACACGGCGATCAAAACAGGAACTAAAAAAGATTTTCTATAAAAATCGGAGAAAAGACTTATGGATCAATTCAGCGGACCTCTTTAACTCTTAACTGGGATAATACATACTATCATACTGAGAAACAGATACTGCAACAGAACAGAACCAAGCAGATTTTCCATTGTGTGTATCAGCAATATCAGTAAAGTGCTTGCAGGTACGTATCTCTTACGAAACTCTAGCAATAAAGAAAGCCGTTTTCCCAGATCGCTTTTCCTGATTCTTTATCCTTTTCATTTTTAACTGCTCCAGACTAACATTCTCTGTCCAACGAAATTTTGTGTCTATGTACCATACCATAACTTATCCTTATAAGTTGTGAGAGTTGGTTTCCATAAAGTGCTCTCTATTAGTATTGTACTTACATACTCTTACTTTATGTTAAAAGTCGGCGTGCACTTTCTATGGGATCCTGCAGACAGCCGAAGCCGACGTCGACTTTCTCCATGGATGTAAAGCAGTTTGTGCAGGAGCACATTGAATGAAAAAGATAGACTTAAGTCAAGTTACAGAAACTGACCAAGCTTCAGAATAACCTCCGCTACAGAGCGTCAAGAAAATTTGGACACAGAGTGAAAGTATGTTTGAAAGTTGAACCGTTATTTATATAGAAAAGCAAAGAAAATTAATCTATTACTATTATGTACCTGCAACATACTACCCTGTGATGAAAAAAGTGAACAACCCATAACCCATCTAAATAAAATATTAGTGAGCACATTTTACAATACAAACTAAAACAAACACTATAGGCTTCGATTGGGAGCTATATATTACAAATAAGATAACATTGTACTAATACGTAGCAGGGATAATACTAACTAAAAGTCTATGAAAAACCAGCAAATATGTCGTCAGTTGGTTGCTATTTGGTTCCCAAAAAAGCAAAGACAACGACTATGTTTGTCACGCTGCAGCATATGCTACTCCACAATACTGACTACGGGCCAAACAAATATTTTATTTGTTAGTGCTTAGGCAGGCATAATATGATATTTTATTGGCCTATATCTCTAGAGGTATTTTATAAAATGTTATCCTTGTTACGCTTATGTTCCATGATAGCGAATGCTACACCACATTAAGTATATTAGTGTGATAACCATTATTTCATAAGCTTACGATGTAGTGGATTGTCTTAACTGAAATAAGACTTGCTTTGAATATAAATGACAACGCACTTACTGAAATATATTCAATCTACTATTATTTTATCAATAGTTATTTCTTGTACATATTTTCACTTGTATCTAGTGACAAACATTCTATGTATTGTATTGATCTCATCACACAATGGTAGGACAAATTCAAATTGACAGGAGGGGATACCATTCTTTAACAAACAATAAATCACAATTTGTTGTTGGTTCCAGGCCAGGTAAGTTTTCAATTAATTTTTGTTTAATCAAATTAGGGTGGTTATTTCCACATGACGAATTCTTTTATTGTTCTTGCAGTATGTATACTTTTTATCAGCACAACTGATTTATATGGATAGATTTGGAATTATAATGGACGAAACACTTATTGTCCCTATACAGACATGTATGTAACATACAATGAATGCATTATAGAACTACCCAATATACAGTGTTCAAAAATAAACCAGCAACTGAACTAAAATGATCTAGTTATGTACTCCCTAGACTGTATCTACTTGCGTCAATAGAATATTGATAAAAATAGCACGATATTGGGCTATTGTTACTTGCTATGTATATATAGCTTTATATTATAGTACCAATGTGTTTCTCACTATTTATATAACACGTGGAACATAAACATGATGTAATTTAGAGCATCCGTATCGTATCTGAAGACTAAAAGCATACACAATTATTTTAAGTAAAAAATATATGACAGAGAAAAAGTGAAAGTGCCACTGACACTATTGCAGTCATTTGGGAAAGATAAAACGCACCAGCACCAACCCTTTCAGCGTCATCCATTTACACTTTGATTCATTGAATTCTCAAAGTGCTGCCTCAACAAAATCCCAATATTGTACTGCACTGACTTTGTCAGAAGTTTACGATGGCAATAGTGCTTTTGCACCAAGCCACAAACTACAGACTAAATTAGCTTTCTTAGGGAACTTTCAATAACCATGCTAGGAAACACTGCAATTTAAAACAAGTCGCGTCTAGGAGGTATGCATTTATGTAAATTACGTATGTACTTATGTATTCGTGTCAGGACATGAATTCTGTAGCCAGACCAGTTTGTCAGTGAACAAATAAAAATCTCAATATATTTGCGAAAATTTAATATTTTTCGACCACAAACATTTCTTTCTTGACTGCAATCATGAGAGTCATACAAAGAAAAATTAGAATATATGTACATAGGCTGAGAACATCCATAAAGTTCAAACTAAAAAGTACACAATTTATGAAAATAAATTGTGTCTCAATTTAAAAAGGGAAAACGTAAAGTATTTAGCCTAACTAAAATTATGGATGGTGATAATTCGTCAAGAACCTAATATGAACTTAATTAAAGTATATGTAAACGTTTTAAATTGCGTTTCAATGTTAAAAGAGAAAGCGAATATTTATTTTGTGCACTAATTCAAGGTGCCTAGCTAGGCACCTTGCTGTAATTATTACCTAGGTAGGTAAGTAGTACATAGCAATGTAATTAATAATTAATGAATAGCAACGCTTATAGCACATAAATTCATCCTGATCGAACAAAAAATTCATACATAGGATATTACTTAACCGTAGTAGTTTTGGTTTCGCTGGGCGGACTATTTCTAGTCTGAATATGCGTACACACACCTATAAATTCATTCCTCACACATAAGCACTAGTCAATGACAAATGAGTCCACAATGGAGACAAATTAGGAAGATAGCCTACAGCTTTATTCTGTCTCGGCGAGAAAATCCAGGAGGTGGGAATCTTCCGCTAGGCCAAGTATAGTACAGGCTAGTCACCCAGGCTAGCGAAGCGTGGCTTTTCTGTGTCAGCAACATTACAGAAACATCTAATCTGTTCATTGATAATGTAAATACGGTAATGGGAACCAATTCTAACAATGGGGAAAGAGCTAGTAACTTTTTATAGGGAAGCCTCCTTTCTAACGTTCCTTCCTAACTTTCTCCATGCATCTGTCTGCCCTGGTTTGGCTAATACTTTGAAAGATTATCCAATTTCCTTTCACCATACCGTATCGAACGAAAATAGAAAACCGTTACGCTTCTGGCTACATTCCCCTTCACTGGCACGCCATGCTATGCCATACCATGCCACCCGACTACTTTCTACATTGTACGAATCGAAAGGAATCCAAGGCAAACCAAACCACTTTCTCCAAGAAGAAAACTACATACAATACACACACAAGCTCCAAACTTCCTACTTACTAGTTGTACTTACGATATAAAGTAAATACATTTCATTAATAAAAGAAACCGAAACTAGGAAACAAAACGAAGTGGCATAGATTACATTACACATACGCTCTTCTACAGTTACTGCTTGCTACATGACCGTCAAATATCATTTCCTAAAATCTACATTACCATTCTAAGTAGAATTGGATTTCCAAAGTCATTTATATTAAGAGTAGCACAGCAAAGGAACGTCAACGCAAATGGCGAGCTCATTCGTTTCATATTTTCACTACTCAACTCCACTACTTTCTAGTTTCCGCACACCATACCCACCACACCACACCACACCAACTCACAATCAATAATTCCGTTACAATAATAATACATAGCTGGCTTATAATATTGCTCTTTTGAAAACACAATATAATTTCATAGATATTGCGGAAAGTTGAATAGACTGCTACCACTACTGCTACCACTATTGCATCCTGGATAAACTTGTACTCAGCTGAGTAGTAGTAGTAACTTATCGATAGCCGAGGAAAGGGAGAGAACAACTATTTATAAAGTCTACAGTACACTTGCTGAAATCCTATATTGTGACTTGACTTACATCGCTTCACTACAAAGGCTAGAAACTATACTTTCTATGACAATACATGCTACCTCTACACTACATATCAGTAAGTAGCATTCTCTTTTATACTCGTCTACTCACTGAACGACGTAATTTGCGGGCTATATACTCTAGCTTTCCTTTAGCTACGACGAGGGCTGCTGAAATTCTAGATGTGCTCCATTGCACTATTGCCTACCGTTGTACGGTACTTGTACCTGTAACATGCAACTATACAGTTACACTATTGTAACTCTACCTCCCAAATTCTACTATCGATTTCCTCGTTTCGTCAATACCACACATTTATCAAGCAGTACTCCTTTTTCGTTTACACAATTCACTGAGCAAGTGAATCCAAGTATAAATCTACTACCTACGACCTACACATACTTATATCTGTTATTCGTGTAATATCCACATGTCGTAAGTATTATAGTTTGTGTACTTGCGTTACGGTGCGTACTTTTATATTTATTAGAGATATAAAGACTTCCTCTAGCTTTAGGTTGTTATTATTATATCTAGTGTCCTATCTCCTACGTCCTACCTTTCCTTGTTCGCTCATACAGAGAAAGCTCATTCATAACATCCCACACAATCAATAACTAAAGAACAAATCAAATGTCAACTTTTACTTCAAAGGAATAACCTCACGGAATATGTATGCCTACCTTGCTACCTTATTGGAAAATGGATGTCATCATGTCAATAACGATATTTGCACATTTGGCAATTTGTATTTTTAATACAATTTGA
The DNA here is from genome assembly GCA_034694165.1 of Tomocerus mixtus. NCBI lineage: Eukaryota > Metazoa > Arthropoda > Collembola > Entomobryomorpha > Tomoceridae > Tomocerus > Tomocerus mixtus. The sequence goes on along the minus strand of JAQFYC010004364.1, from coordinate 4,370 downwards.
TTTTTGCAGGTGGGTCGAGAAAATTTAATCTTTCCTTCCTTGGATAATAATTTTGTATTTCATTGGGATTCGTGAGTAGAGTACCCGACCTTTTTGTAAAACCTAATCTCAAACTACTACATCCTTTAAAAACATTGTAAACTGTAAATGTAAAACCTAAAATTACCATAAAGAACTGTGAATAGTATGTGTGTGTACAGTGTGTAGTAGGTATATGTGCTCAGACTGTAGATTGTGTAGATTCGGTTAGCCCGTTAGTGGGACGTTGACTTGTATAAAATACAATGAAATAAGTAAAGCATTTGTTTGCAAACCTATCAGATATACATATCTGTACAATGGAGTTATACTATGTAGCATTTTCATGTAATTACAGCCAAAGCATACACTGTTAAATGAAGAAATAGAGAACAGGAAGTAAATGTAAACCGGAGAGCTATTATAAATATATGCTGTACCTGTACCTAAGGCGGTGCCATTATACAGTCGAGATTAGGCTGTATTTAATCTGTTCCTTTTCGTATACGTATAATAATATAATATATACGAGTACATAATGTTATCCATAGTTCTCGTAAGTAATTTTAAATACAAACAGAAAAGTTTAACCTGAGGTTCTCTACGGCTCTAAAACATGCCCAGCTGAGCAAACGTTCTAAGGTTAGTTAACCATGCAAACCATTTTAAATGTAAAAGGTTACCCTTATTGATACATATACACCTCCACTATAGTTGATGTTACTGCAAGCGTCTTTATTAAAGCAAATTATAATGGATTTTTATAATGTCATTTAGATACATGGCCTCGTGGACATTATATATTATATTAGTATTACCATTTCATTACCCCGACGTATGCAGGAAGCACGCATCACTGTATGTTCATGTCATGTTGAAAATTAAAAACACTTAGCAATTACAATCTATTCTTTTACTCATGCCTGTTCACCTATATAGTTAATATTATAATATGTGTGTGTTATCTACTAATTCAACTAACTATTGTATGCAATATGTAGGTATAACATTCCATAGCACACTAATATGTATTTAAGTACAAAAAAAACTTTGGATTACGATTTTGAACTATTTAGTCTCACTATACTAATGTGCTGACAAGAAGCTTCCTTTCCTAATCAAAAGGATGGATGTAATAAGCATGAATGCATTTATGAGTTTTGCCTTTGATCTTTTATAGATGTGATTCAAGGCAAAAAATAAAGCGTGTTTTCCTGACCTAAGGTAACTCGCTAAACTAAATACTATTATATAATTACTACAATAAGATAACTTCCATTCACGCTATGTAACAAGAGCAACTTACGAATGTCACTTATGCAGGTATCTAGGTATACTTATATTAGCTTAGTAGAGTGCTCATTTGAACACTTTGATGTTTCAAACAGCTTTCTGCTCTTTTAGTAGTGCTTTAAAATCCCATAACATAACGCTGAGAATGACGTGGCTTCTAAATATAGCTTGTAGGTAATATTTAATAGGTATCCATCCTGTTACTATTCCCAAAGGGGGCATGCTACTGCTACTGCTCATGGAAGTATAATATATAAAATCAATTCATATCTCATATGTGTGGAAAAGGCTTTCGGTTTTTTATTCCAAAGATGCAGTTACCTTAATCCAGGGATGAATATACCTAGTTAAATCCTATAGCACCGTTTACACATTACTACACCCTATCTGTATAATCAGATTATAAATTACAATAATCGTAGAGTTAAAAATATGAAATATAGCCATAATTATACTGCATATCTACAAAATGGTAATAAAAATAGCAGTTTTTGCGGAACCGGAAAGCAATAACGGATTTCATGACCATTTCCGATGTAATCGCTTTATACCATAGCCACAAGCACTTAATAGATAAAAATATGGCACGATATGATGACTCGCTCTGTATTCGGCACGCACCTGTGTACTCTCTAGGCAATCGAGCTCAGGAAACCTACCTGCTTACAATCCAACATACGCCTGCGATTGTCTTCACACACATCACAGAACAGAACACATCATTATGTGGCCCATATATATTTGTAATTCTGGCTGCATCACAAAATGCAATTACAATTCAGAACCAATAAGTTGTTCATGTGACATCGTAGTGCTATGTACGTAGTTAGTATACTAGGTTATTTTATTTTCATACAGAAGTAGACTGTAGAAATTATGTGCTCTCTTTTCATAGTTGTTGTAGCTGTGCATGTTACATTACGAGACTTGCATGCATCAGTTTTAATAAATACTAAATAATTAATTTCTACTAACATGGAAAGGGATAATGCTTCGGTACTTAGTACTTAAATCCCTATCCTACAGTATATAGGTAAGCCAAGCCAAATGCATTAAAATGAAAGGACAATCTCAATTCTAGTGTAATTCTACCATTTAACATTTATGAAGACAAGGTATCAATGCACTATCAAATCTAGAAGTGATATGTATGCTTATATGCATGCACAAAAATTTACATGACTGTGAATGCTACATGTAACACGACTCCCAAATGTCGCTGAACTCATCAAAAGTCTATTTCTCATCATCGTCGTCGCTCCGGCAAAAATACGGTTACCCATAATTCCCATAACAAAATACTCTGTACATGAAAGAATAGGTACACATGCAAAATATGTATGGTGAGACTCAGGTTTCGTGGCTATGGAATGAAAACTGAATTCTTGAGGAAATCTGTATTTACTTACCTACTGTCTGCTATCCACCTTAGAGTATATATTCAGGGACCACATGCAGTTACTTCTTACATTATTCTATGATTAGATAAATTGGTAAAGTTGGTGTTGAGTTAACTCTCCTTGGTAGAGCTAAGTTTATACCACAGCGACCCACTGAAGCAAAGTAGGTAGTAGGTACTAATATAAGTCATCGTCTTCATAAATGGGTATCAGCATGTATCTATCTGTATATAAGATACAAACTATGGTGTCCAATGAAGAGTCGGCCAAAATACTAGGAACGGAACACGGACTCTGCCCTGAATTGTGTAATGAAGGCAAACACAGTGAGTGTTTGCAGAGAGTTGGCTCAAACACTCCCATGAATATGAACCAAACTGGGACGCAATGCAATGACTTGAGAGAATAAATGACTTGATATAACACACAGAACTCCAGATATTGTATTTCCTAACTCTCATTCTTCTTCAGTCCTAAGACATTGGCTATAGTAAGTTCTAAGTTCTAAGCAAACACACTACTGGCATGGCATGGAGTGAATATTGGAATTGGAATTTAGAAAACGAGGTTGGTCGGAACCATAAATAGCTAGCACCATCACAACGGGTAGAGATATAGGAGATAAAGAGTATCTTAAACTTTATTATTAGGTATCTGTATTATGTAGAAATCGATTTACGTAGGAAGCAATAATATTAAGCACCACAGGCCTATGTCCTTCCACATTGTTATGCAAACAGATTACTCTCCATACAATATAATATACTCGATGTCAGAATTCTAACTGCGGAATTGTTACCGGTATTAAACCTGTGTTGACTCATCCAGTCATCATTCTACTATGCTATATACCTACCAAACAGCCTTAAGGAAACGAAAACAAAACTTTTCAACTTTAGCAGATAAGGTGACAACATACAGATAATACCAATGCAACCACAATCCCGATAGAATTTAGACTTGAAACTACAGCTATGCTTCTCTAATTCAGATAATCTCGTGACAGTTAGCAATCTATACATACATTCTCTATTAAATATTAAATTGCATTCTGAATATGCTGATTCAATATAGTTGTCAACACTTAGGCTATTTAAGTTTCCTTTGTTAAAATCCGTGTAAAGGTTAAAAAACTATTTGAAACACCGAATACTGTGTCTCTGTCCTGTGACATCTTTTCAATGTGAAAAGCAGTGTACATTAATATATGTACTTTTCTCTATAATTATCTTAGTTGAATTGAAAACTAGATTATCAAGCCATTAGAGCCCTAAATTATATTATTAATATGTGACAAGAATTTTACATAAATTACTAGGTATTGAATAGATTTGTAAAGCTCTACATAGTATGTTATATGTACCTAAGCAGTAGAGAAAATGGTATTAACAACAAAATCTACTATCTATTTCATCATGGTAATATTTTAATAATAGAAAACTATTATAATGGTTTAGAATTAATATTTTGCTCTGCTAAGCTGAAAGAAATACAAAATCTGTAAACAAAAGATATGAAATACAAAATGCAAGTAATTGAATTATAATACAGCTAGGGAGAGCACATTGCGGCAGGCACCATTTATTGTATGCCAAAAGTATTGTCAATTACCCCATCTTAATAATGTTAAAATGGGGCAAAAACGGGCAGCCAATTCTT
>JAQFYC010004363.1:0-17425 GCA_034694165.1 Tomocerus mixtus | reverse complement strand
GACACTTTATAATAGCATATAAATGTATGTAAGTGGTAAAAATAGGATATTCATTTATGTTATGCAAACCAGCCAACCTGTAGTCAGTATCTGTAACTTAGGTAGTCATTTGAAATTTGCAAAGCAGACTACGGTTATTGATTTATTTCTATTGTTCAAACTCAAACTCTCAAAAACTCTAACTATGCATTTAAATTATCAATTGATACAATACAAATACAAAATTAAACACAACGTTTAATGAGCAAGAAATCAACCTGAATACAGTTTGAAATGTAAATCAGATTGTTAAAATTAATTTGCCAAGGCGCAAGGGTTATATTATTATGGTTACAATTTTGAGAAAGTATGATTAAAATCTACTATGCTGGAAAATTAATTTTTATACCAGAGAACCTGGAAAACTACTTTTAAAATCGTTAACGATATTCTTAGGTATGTATTATGTATGTAGTTAAGCTATGAGGATGCTCCTCGTTTGGAATAAACTGGGGGCAGAAAATTATCTAAAAATCTTAAATGTTTTTTGGTCATTTCACCAATTCTCGGTTTTGTCATCTCATGAATTATATTTGGAATTTTGTTAGCTTTCTAACGCATATTTTGCATTTTCTGTACTAACCACCGTTTTGAAGAAAAGTGGCTGGAGATTTTTCAGTGCATCGCAATTTTTTGATAGCCTTTTACGTATTTAAGTAAAATGAAGATGAAAGAAATTCAACCTGAAAACGGAGCACCAACAATAAAATAATTATATATCCACTGTCTGTTTATATTTGCTATGATGTAAGTTGTAATGTACCTAAAAGACAGTAACTAAAGATTATATACATACACAAAAGTATCACATCTCTAAAATCCTTAGATTGATACAGCATGAATGCAGTAAGTGATCGTTTTGACATTATGCATGCATATACTATAGCTGTAACTGTATACAGTTACAAATATAAATACGCAATAGCAATTATAGTAATTACTTTTAATGCACTACTCATACTACTTATATTGCTTATACTGTACTTTGTAAAAACAATTAATATCTAAATGTGCAGAAGCAGTAGTAGTAATTCCAGTAATTGTTATAATATAGTTGATTACGTATTGTAAAAGGCAATTCCTTTGATTCAATCATGCTTTTCTACATATTCATACTCACATATAGCGTGGGTGTGTATTTTGTCGCATAGTAATGCTATCATCTTAGTTTATTTTACACTAACTGATACGGTTTGTTCACTTAAAGAGATGACTCATCTCTAAATCATTTCTTTTCGCTTGGCTTACACAAGATACGGATATAACACAAGTAAGTCCATGGGAAAGTTTATGCAGACACCAGAATCGTTTTGAAGACACAGAAGGAGATAATGATTCTAGTTAAACTAATGACTACTACAGGGAGCCTTCCGGAGTCCAGTCCACCGGAAAGAAATGTGACAGTGTTATATAGAAATTACAACTATTAGGCAAAATTATATCACACTATAATAAGACCACGTTATTATTTAATTGTTTAAGTGCACTAATTTCTCACTGTCATTGTCAATTCATTGCCAAATCAAGAAATGAATAAATTACAGTAGTGCGAGATTCTCTAATTTTGCTCTAATTACTTAACCACATTACACACTAACACAATTAGTTGACCTTTGTTTGATATTAGAACTTTAGCTACCTATAAACAAAATGCTTAGCATACTAGAAATACTAATATTCTATTTGAAATTATTCACATTAGAAAATACAGATATACTTCACATATTGCAAAATCCAGAGGGAATTATTAATTTAGGGACGACAGTTCAGTTTGAGTGTTACGGATCCAATCCGCTTTTACCCCTAAGTAATATCCGATGGATGCTGGAGAAAAGTGATGGAAAACTGGAATCTGTAGAAGTACCTGGTAATCTCCGAATAAATAGTTTATATTTTGTCCAAATTAGTGCAAATTACAAATGGAAAAATATTTATTTTGTTTCTATACTCTTAATTACAGGTGACGGACCATTAGAATTAACTTTTAATGATGAAAATACCAAAAGTGTGCAATGCATATTAGGAAACGACATAAGAAATACATCTTTGCCTCTGCAATTCGTAGCAGACACTAGTATGTGTTTTTTAAGTGAAAACGTATATATTTGTGTTTATATAAATAATTTGCAAAATAAATACTTGAGTAAAAGTTGAGAAAAGCGTAATACTTAATTTTTTCTTGTATGCAGATCTGCCGTTAGTTCCCATTGGATTTAAGGTTTCAGAAGTTACATCAAGGACGGTGCATTTTGCATGGAGCTTACCTGTTGTGAATTCCCCGGGGATAAAACAATATGTGATAGAATACAAAAAAGCGAAAGGATCATGGGTTACTGGAAAAGAGAGGTTAATTATTCCAGGAAGCAGTTCTAGTGCCATTGTTGACAATCTGAAACCCTGGACTTCATTTCACTTCAGGTAACTGAAAATTGCTAAATTAAATTAACTATAAACTAAACAGAATACAAAGTAGACAAAGGAATTAAAGATAATAATAATTAAGGTTTCATCAACGCCTCATGTACCTGTATAATTAAGATATTTCGTATTATAGAATTTTCGCTGAAAACGAAATAGGTAACTCAACTCCTACAACATCCCATACTGTAATCACCGCAGAAGATTTGCCTTCGAATTCGCCTATGAATGTGGAGGTAAAATTTGATTTTCCTAATTTTCCAGTGCTCTCGCTCTGCAGTATTTTCCAGTTTTCGACTGTATCGTAAAATTGTACATTTTAATTTTCCAGGCTACAGTAATTGATCCAGAAACACTACAAGTTTGCTGGACACCTCCTCCAAAAGAAGAATGGAACGGGGCCCTTCTCGGTTTTAATGTTGGCTACAGACAGCATCCCAGTTCTGAAGATGCCCCCTACACATTCCAAATAGTTGTGTTTCCAAAAACTGTTGGAAGATTCTATGGGCTTAATATTAGTGTGCCAGAGTAAGTAAAATCTTTCTTTTTTATTATTCCTTTGCCAAATTATGACATTAATTCTGCACATTGTATTAAATGTGATACTTATTTGTAAAGTGTGCGAAAAAGAAGCCTGTTTGCAAATAATAGTTTATGCGTGTTTTGTGTTTGTTATACTTTATGATATTATAAAGAGATTAGGAAGATATAATTATAATTTATTTCATTCATGTTATAAAAATGAGCACAGGATCTAAAATAGTAAATCGTTTGAATTGCATTTGAATAGCACAAGAAATGAATACGCGGTAGTAGTTCAAGCGTTCAACAACGTGGGTGCGGGTCCTTTATCAACAGAAGTGACACAATTCACACCTAAAAGAACGAATTACGAGTTCACGGAGGTATAATTTACAATACAATTAGCCTTATATTGCCATCTTCCTTCTTATAATATTCTTTGTATAGATAGAGCTAGTAAATAGAACACTTAATAATGTTTGCATGCAACTTGAGTTCGAGCTTTGATCACTTATAATAATGTTATCTTAACACGAATGAAAAATGTATCCTCAAGAATGCAAACTGTTTGATCATGAAAATGATTTCCTTAAGTAAAAGGTGTTACCCACATAATGCACTCTAACCGTAAAATAATTGCAGTGTCATTTGATTATATTGTGTGTTAAATAGCTTAGTTGTTTGTGTGGTTGAATTCAATCGTGACTTGAGACGTGTGACTGAGCATTTACATAGTAAATAGATGAAAACATTTATCGCTTGTTAATTTTATTGGTGTTCTGTTCGGTTGCTAAATGTTTATGCAAATTATTTAAATACCTCTATCTCTATCTATACACAAAGTCTCATAGGCTTTATTCTACAATTCTATACCGTCTTTTACTCCAAAGTCCACAAAATCTTTTCATCCCGGAATCTTTTCCTCCCTTTTAACATTTATTCAGTATTTCCAAAAGTATGCACGTAAAATTATTTTCATAGCATTATTTTCGACTATCTCTTGGTTAAATGATTTTATTGGTTAATATTGTAGTGTACGTAGATCTTAATTACTACTCCATAAAATTCTATAAACACAAAGCCTTGAAATATTGAATAGAAGCTCTAAAAATAAAAATATTTTGTCATACAATAAAATATTAGTACTTTTCTATAAAATAAAGGTGAGGAAATGCTGAGGAGGGATAGGTCGCGAGGAAGAAAAGATTTGGGTATTAAAAGACGAGAGACCAAATGCTAATTATATATTCTTATTATTTATTACATAAGGTAAAAGAAGAGTCAATACCACCACCGCCTCCAGCCATCTCAGTCGTGAAAACATCAGATACTTCCGTTGTGATTCATTTAAAGCTACCAAACGGAGATACCAATGCAAACTACTTATCTGTACTTGGATTCAAATTATACTACAAAGAAGATTACGGCACATGGACTTTTGTGAATGTGAAACCGACAAAGTTCTCGGAAACACTGTTTGAGATCGAGGGATTAAACTGCGGCTTTAGATATATGATTTATGCTGTTTCTTACGATAGGTCAGTTTACAGTTCTATTCTGTAATTGGATTTTAATTTGATTTTTCACTATATTTTGGCACCTTAATTGCCTTCCTTTATATTTAATAACACAATTAAACCTAAAAGCAAGTAAAACAACAAATCTCGGCTTTTGTATACATTTTTTGATATCTAAATTGCAGGGATGTTGACAGCCAACCTTCAGAAGTTCTTAATGTTCGCACAAAAGGACCTAGACCAGGATTCTGTACAGACGATCGAGAAAGATGAGAAAAGATGATTTAATCTAAGAACCAATAAACAGCTTCTGTTCTATCCTATCAACATTTATAACCACATCTTCTCATTTGTATGCAAGAAATCTAAATTACATTGTACATTTACTTATTTACTTAAAAACTTGATGTAAATGTAAATATTTTATATTAATATCACACTAACGTGTACTAATCTTCCAGTTTCCAATTACCAAACCAATACTAGATACTATAACTAGATATATGTTTAACTGAAATTAATGATGGAAAAGGAGGGTAGGCGACACGAAACACATGAACATAAAACAAAGTACCATACATACATAATACACCTAGATTTTAATTAGGTTATTAGTAAAGACCGGTTAGCTGCTATCTTTCTTCAATTCCCAACACATTCAATGTTGAATTGAGTAATGAAAGCAGTTAGTAAACTTTTAAACTAAACTAATGTAATGTAAGCTCAACAAGCTTTAGCTCTGGTTTAACATTAAGCTTAAGCTGACGCATGACGTGAGCTAAAGCAAAACTGCACTATGTAATGTAACTAAACTGCAATCCAAACCATACCAAACCACATACAAATATTCTTTTGTATATCATACAGCATAATATAATCCAAGACATAAAACATAACACACACACGATCAAACAAAGCAAGCTAACTAACTAACTAACTAATGTAAACTTAGGTAACTAATGTAGATACATATAATATAACAACACAAGACAACATTGATATGATAAAGTAAGATAACATGTAATGCAATATTAAATACAATAGAATTCTTATACAAGCAATTCAGAACGGCAAAAGAATCCAATACTACTATGTAATGTAACTATCCTATGTAAATGGTAAATTGCAAAGATAATATACTAGTAACTTAGTTTTTCTGTTCTGTTCTGTTCTGATGTTACTATTATAATGTAAGATTAATATTGTATTTTGCATAACATAACATAAAACAACGTAACGTATTATTTACTCTTGTTCAAATCATATAAGAAACACAACATGGGTAACTATTGTATTGTATATGTAAGGAGTTAAGTCAAGTTTAATGTAAAAGGAGTATGTAAGTAGTAAGAAGCTAGTTAATAGTTATACAAAGACGATTGAAGAAGAATTCTGCCGTTATCTGTTCTGTATTATGTGTGACACGAATAAATGAAGTAACATATCTAATGGACTTTATAGTAGCACCTGAGCACCCGATCTGTCATGACGATGTTTTCGTTTCAGCCCACATTTAGAATTTATTTGTACAGAAATCCTGTCACATTCTGTCTCTCCAATCTGTCATCGAGATCATCACTGTTACTGCTCAGGCTTTTTCCCATTCTTCTCTCCATTTTTCTTTTCTCTCACTTTTCACCTGTCAACAGTATCTCGATCAATAGTGCCACCAGTAGTAGTTCTAATTATAATAGTGCTACTAATAGTAAAACACAATACCAACCTCCTCAACTATATCCAATTAGACACATAACTCTGCGAAGAAGGCTAAGTAGCCGACAACTACAACATCCTAAAATTAGAGCAAGTTATGTTGTCAATAATACAGTCAAGTTTAATTTGAGACAAGTGGCAAACCAACTTAATGTTACTTTAATATTACCGAGAGAACATTATCAATTGCATTCTGGAGAAGATTTTATTATAAGGAAGGTATTACGATTGCATTGCACGGCCAATTACCCTGTGGAATGGAAATATGAAGAAGGTTCTGGGGTAATGAGTCCACATTCTACAAAGTGAAAATTATTGTCCATTTTGTGCTAAAAATTGTTATTGTGCCAAAATTAATTATTCTTATTTATCAAATATCAGGCTCCATTTCACATCACGTCAAAATCTGTGAGACAAGTTGGCAATTTTAGTGATCCGCTTACCTACACATTCTCAACTATTCTTGACATCTTCAAGAATGATGCGAAAAATTCTGGAAGATATTCATGCAAAAGTACAACTCAACCGATACTATCTGCATACTATGATGTTTTCACCCCAAGTGAGTTTTTATATGAAAAATGCTAATTTCTGTAATTAAATGTGCAGATTAAAAAATGCAAAGATTTTATTTAATGTGCTTTCTGTATAAATATTTAGGTGATCAATTGTTCTTATCTACAACAAATAAAACAGTGCAACTCACTGAAAATGATATGGAAATTCTTATCCCGTGCCCTATATCCGATCCTCGTGTGCCTATAACACTTTATAAAATAGGAACAACTCAATCTCAACCTCATTCACATCGCCGGGTACCTAATTATTAGTAAAAATGAGTACAAAATAATTTTCGATCGCATGTTTCCAGGAAATTACCATAGGCTTTGCTTGAAATTATAAACTAAAATTTTACGATGTAATTTTGTGTAATAAAGGGTCGTGCTGTTTACTATCCTGTAACTAATGGAGTAAAATTTGAACCTCTGCATGGATTTTACATTACTGTATCTGAAAATCCTGATTATAAGGGAACGTATGTCTGTAAAGACTCTGAGGATACAACTTCTGGATTTTACCGCGTTTTACCCCCAAAAAGTAATATTTCATGCAAGAAATCCTAAAATAAGAACAGAATACTAGTATTAGTAATTCGTGAAAATAAATATTTCCAGATACATATGTTAAAGCGACACCTGAGACGAGTTTCGTGAAAATTATTCCTGGACAAAAACAAACATTTATCTGCGAGTCGAATGAAAATGTGACCTTAACATTCTCCGGAGACAGACAGCCAAGAATCATCAACGCTGAAAGGAATTCCAGCTCCAAATATCTGTTTGAGACAGCATATGAATTGAATCCAACAGACATGACAGAACATACAATTATAAACTGTGTTACAAATAAGGATAATAGAGTTTTGCACACTTGGGAATATTCTACTTATGATGATGTGTCCATATCAAAATTCTACTTTGACGGGAAAACTAGATTTCAAGATGCTAGATATGTGTGCTGTAGCAATTCATTTTACAAACCGAAACTTGAATACATTTTCTGTCGCTCTGAAACGGAATGTCAGATGAAAAAGCTTATTCTGCAAACAGAAAGTGCCGAAAAGGAGGAAATTCTAAGCGAATACTCGGACAGAATATTTGAAATAAATAGTACATGTGTTGGCTATAATCCATACTTCAAATACACACTTTCTGGAGGAATCTTAAAATGTTCTGTCAACGGCATTACAAACTCTTATGCAAAAGATTATCTATATTACTTTAATCCTTATAGAATATTCCAAGGTACGTATTTATACTAATTTACTTTTGAATTTTTTAACATTAGCTATTTAATTTGTCCAATGATAAACAAAAATAACATTCATAACACTCACCCAATTTCTTAATTACTATTAAATACAACAAATGCTTTTAAATAGTAATTTTAGCGTATGCAAATATGCAGATGTACTAAAGCTAAAGTTTGTAATTGAGTAGCTGTTGTGTTTTCATGCAAATTATTTTTGATTTCTCCCATTTTTGTGTTGCAGCCTACACGGATTCCAGTCTGGATACATCTAAAGTAAAATTTAGTGAAGCTATAATGAAATTAAGTAAAACTCCCTCGAAAAACATCATTGTTGGCCAAAAATCCAGATTTCTATGCTACTACTCTGAATTCTTTTTCTCTAATGGAGTTCAATGGGGAATTGAAATGAAAAATGGATCTGTAACATATATAAATAGCCCTTGTAATTTTTTACTTACTATATTTAATTCTACAAATTATAAATACTATTGTAGATAAGTTAGCCGTACTAATGCTCCTGTCAAGCTAAAAAGTGTATGAAACTATTAAAGAAATAAGATTAGTTGATAATGTTTCCTAGATGATGACAACTACAATACATCTTTTAGCCAATTGGAAATGACATTTGATGACACAGAGGTGAAATCCATACAGTGTTTCGCCCCGATACGAATATCCTCAACAGAATGGAGAAATCTTTCTGGACCTATGTATGTAAAAGGTGAATTAATTGTTTATGCAATCAGATTCAGTACCTGTGCAAATAAATATATGTGCATGTTATTGTAAAATACTTTTTGTGTGTAGAACCACCACAAGTGAGAGTTTTGCTAAAAGGAAATACTGGGAAACTAGTCAAAGTGCTAAATGATCAAGCAAATACAGATACAGTTCTTGACAAGTCAGATTTGTTCACATATTACTATCAAACAGCAGGACAAGCATCTTTGTGGAGATCTCGATCTCTTTTTAAGAACATCAAAATATTTTTTGTCTCTTTGGAATGTAATGCATCTTATCCTTTGGATTGGACTTACCTTGGAGATGGGGTAAGCTTTATGAATACAATTCAGAATATTGTATGTTTGTATCTTCAAATATTTTATGTATGTATCGTTTTGTAATGTTTATACAGGCACCAGAAATGGATGTGCAGACTTATAGGCTAACGGATAACATAAGGAATGTCTCAACGTATAGATATTCAGCTGTACTAACATTATTGACCCTGGACGATAAGGCTGTTGGAAAATATTCATGTGTTAGTGTCCAAAGAGAATTTGGACACAAAGGGGTCACCACTGAAGATTTGAATGCTTCATTTTATTTATATATTCCAGGTAACAAAATTTGTGTGAGTGAAAGCTGAGAGTTGAGAAAGACGCTGATTTTTAGGTTTACGTATTTCGCAAAAATATTTATTTTGCCAAAGCTTCAATTGCTTTCTTTTGTATTCTGTTAAAAAAAGGGAAAAAGCTGTTTTTGGCGCAGGGAAATCAAACGCTAAGACTCTATGCATACCGGGACTCAGTTTTAATCCCTTGTGCTGTGACAGACAAAAGGGTCAAAATAATTCTGCAAAAGTTTGATAACACAACCGTGAGTATTTTCAATTATTGTAACTTTTAGCATAAATATGAATTTGAATTATGAATTTCATTGTATGTACATATATTTATGTATGTATTAGGAGGAATGGAAGAATTTGGATTTGGATATGCAATTTGATCCACAACATGGTTTTTCTCTAAATAAAACGCTTGCCCCCAATTTGCATGGGATTTACCGATGTTCCGATGAAAGTCAAAGGTTTCACTCTGGAGTGTACAACATAATCCTTCCGAAAGGTATTCTCTTTTGAGATTACGGAAAGATAAAAAATTATCATTTCATTGTATTGTATTTATATGCAGAATTATCTTATCTGTTCATAAAATTCATAAAAGAACTTACAAATAATAGCAGTTTTTTACAGACACAGTCATCAAACCCACCCCTTTAGTAAAGGAGATAAAAATATCAAAGAATGAATCGCAAATATTCAAGTGCGAAGGGAAGGAAAATGTAACGCTGTCATTTTCGAATGATACAATACTCCGTGGATCAATTTTATACGAGACGAACTTCAACTCACTGTACCCTTTCATAGTTAGCTACAAAACCGAACCGACTGAGTTTGTTAATTTCACTGTAATCAATTGCACGAGTGTGAAAGACCCCAAATTGACATACCATAGTTGGGAATTCTATCCTTCGGATGCCAGTCTCATTGACTACTTTTATTTCGACAATGCTACAAATGTAATGACATGTTGTACGAAACCTTATCGTGAAGCGTATTTCGAATGGATGCCTTGCTCTTCTGTCTCCGAGTGTGTTAATCGGCAGAGCTCTTGTCTATTCAAAAATATTTGTCCTGAAGATAACATACAATCACAAGCGGATACGGGAGTATCTGCAGATTATATCTTTAAACAAACGGGGTGCATTGGCTATAATATAACGAAGAAAACTGAAGGATTCCTCAGATGTTCTGTTAAAGGCATCCTAAAAATTGTTTCCCAGGCTGTTGTCTATTATTACAATCCAGAGAAACAATATCAAAGTAAGTATTTAATACAAGGATTTTTTGGAATTCGACCAACAATTATTCGACCATTTCACTTTTAACTGTCATTGTAGAATTGAATTGAATTGAATTGAATTTATTGACACAAGAATAACCGTTTTACAACATGTAATAACCGTTTTACAACATGTAGGTACAATAGTAGGTAGTTTCTAGTTTTTCACTGTGTAATATCATAATAATCAAAAGATACGGTAAAATGGTCGAATTCATTTTGGTCGAATGTGAAAATATTAAAATTGCTAACATAGAATTCAAACTAAATCAAGCAAAATAGTGCAAAAAGTGGTATTGGTTCTAATATCTTACGGATTTTAATTTTTTTTGGAATTCGACAAAATTTTATATAATTTGATGCTCAAAAATATTTTCTTTTCTTACAGTACACGATAGTGTGTTTAATGTGCAGAAAATATTTGACAAATACGCAACCTCAAATGACAAAATCATGGATATCTATCAAGAGCCTGTACAAAATATTACAATTGGAGAAAAAGTTAAATTTAGTTGCATTGGATCAAAATTTTTTCTATCATCTGAAATGATTTGGGGGTTGGAAAGGCACAATGGAAGTATTGAGTACATTCCGGGGAAAGGTTACTAAAATTCAAAAAATGATTGTAGATTTTATCCATCTGCATTTTATCTTTAGTTTAATGAATATGAAAATATTTTTGCACCAGATATACCAAATCGATCTCGAATTTTCGGACAAACTGAGTATCAGTTTAATGATACCGATTGGAAATCTATTTACTGCATAGCACCTTCGTGGAACGATTACTACAGTTGGAGAAACATTTCTATACCTCTCTATTTCTTAGACACAGGTAAAACTCTAGTCTAAATTATTAAAACTTTTAAGCATCGTATTCTATAGATAATTAGTTACGTTTACATGATAAATCTTTACTTCTTTTCAGGGTTAAAAGACAACACTATCTAAAGCATTTATACCTGCGTAATGTGCAAATTATAAACCAATAGGGTGAATGTAACTTATTGCTGTTAGAACTTTTTTTCTAGTAGTTACGCAATTGTGGTTATTGTGTTCTTTATTTTAAGATGTCCATTTATGTTGTTTGTATTTACAATATATTAACATTACCAGATTACACTGTTATACTTTACACAAGGTTCTTTTTATTTTCATATATTTAAGAGTAAAGGAATTTTACAATGGGGTTAATAAAAATATTTATTTTGCTCAATTAACAATTTTCGTCATGTTGCCATTACTTATTTATGTAACACTAGTAATTTTAATGATTACAATTGCAATAGTAATAGGTATGAAAAAGGATCTTCCACTTACATGGCCCATTTGGCTTTATGAATGACTAGGTATAGAAAAGACAAGCCATAACACTTATATACCAATTATTGCAGTGTCAAAAATAGCAATATGCACAATACACTAAAATAAGCAGAATTGGAAGAGATTATGTAGTGCTGCTAGTGCAATATTTCATAATTATCACTGAGCTACTTTTAAAATGGCATAATAAATACTCATCCTTCTACAATTTATTTTATTGTACAGAATCTGGATAAAGTAAACTAAAACTAAATGAACAAGCACAAAGATTAACAACCCTTTAGCTTATTTTCCAACATGGCCATCATAACCACATCATATTGAGAACGAAAAGCATAACTTTTCTGGATCATTTTATATACAACATATTTTAAAGTTTCTAATTTAACAGACTCTATAGCAACGACAGCATCGACTGTGTTCTTATTACGTAAGGTCTTCGGAGGAAGACACTCTCCAGTTTCGTAGTTTGGATTCCTCACTTCTGCCGGTCTGCGAATATATCTAAACCTGAGACCTTTGACAACAACACTTTGCCAATAGCCTGCATAGCCTTCTGTAACAATATGAGTGCCA
Source organism: Tomocerus mixtus (assembly GCA_034694165.1). Lineage (NCBI taxonomy): Eukaryota > Metazoa > Arthropoda > Collembola > Entomobryomorpha > Tomoceridae > Tomocerus > Tomocerus mixtus. Next base: position 4,881 of record JAQFYC010004363.1, on the reverse strand, counting down.
TATTTGTTGAAGAAAGTAATCCATTTTTCTTGGACAGTACAATTTTTGGTGAATGGAGTATAAATGGGCAATGCTCGCATATCGGCCACAAATTCCGGTTTCAAATCAAACTTGGTGAAATCTGCTTTCACTTCGAAATATCTATTTTCCTCGTATAAACTAAAAGGACCATTTTTGGAGAGGTTATTCATGATATTGTACCCAGGGCGAATAGATCCAGAATATTCAGGTCCTCCGTCAGGAAATAGAGCAGGGATTAAGGGTTTGTAAGTCGAATTTAATCGAAGAGCAATGTAGTCCGAATATGTGGGGATTTTCTCAAAACGCATGTAAATGCAAGGAATAGGCATTTCTTCAACGGAAGTTCCGCGAGGAACATAAACTCCCTTGTCACTTTCTATTTTCAAGGAAAATGGGGATCCTGGTAGTATGGAATCGTTTAGTAAGTGGTAACCTTGTCCAATAACATTATTTGTGAAATCGCTACTCTTCGGCAGAGGATAGGCCTCCTGTTTCTCTTCAATGTGTATTGTTGGACCAGTCATTAAAGGACGTGGGTACGCTGGGAAAGGGGGCGACTTAGAGTTTTCAGAGTAATTATCGAATGCAATTGTTGGTGCAAGGGTAGTTGTGTAAATCTCATTTCCAGGATTAATATACCGATAGGCTGCCGTTGTTGTTGGTGAAAGGGGGGTTATGTAAGTTTCACTTATAGGATCCATATACCGATTTGTTGTAGTTGTTGGTGCAAGGGGGGTTGTGTAAATTTTATTTCTAAGATTCATTATTGGCCAATTTGCTGCAGTAGTTGGTTCAAAGGTGGGTGTGTATATCGTATCATGAGCCCTAATATTCCAATTTGCTGCAGTTGTTGATGGTGCAACGGTGGGTGTATAAGTTCCACTTATAGGATTCATATATAGATTTGCTGCAGTTGTTGTTGGTGCAAGGGTGGTTGTGTAAATCGTATCTCGAGTAGTCGTATAGATATACCGACTTGCTGCAGTGGTAGAGGATATTCTTTGAAGGGGGGATTCAGTTGATTGTTTTGGGGATTTACGTCGAATATACACCAAAGTTCCTTTCAACAGATGATCTAAAGCCTTTTGTACTTTATGTCCCCTATCATCGTTCACCAATCGTGCTATTGTGGCAATAGGGATTAGCTTCAAATTAAACTCCATAATTCTTGGATTATATCGCATACTATTCCTCCATTGGCGCAACAGATTTTGCCTATCGATAGAAGGAAGTTGGTGAGCTTCAGCTAATTGTGGATCAGCCGATCCCCCGAAAAAAGAATGGGAAATACTAAGATTTCTACCATTTACTTCATTTGGCATACTTCTAAATGAAAGTAAATTGTCTTTGATTCCATAGAGAACTACATTGTGTCTTAGGGTATCCCGAATATCTGCTCCACTTACTTTCCCCTCCATGTATCCACCTCCGAAGGCTTCGGAAACGACATGAGTTCCATATTTGTTGAAGAATGCTTGCCAGTTTATCGGAGATTCTCGGTCGCTTTGGTTAAATGCAGACAATTTATTTACATCATCTTGAAAATCGCCATCCAAAGGGGATGATTCAATAAGGCTTAATTTAAAATTGTGTATTTCCTGCACGGCTGTAATAGCTACGAAAGCATTCGCATCTGGATTAAGGTTATTGTACCCCGAACGAACGGTTCCGACGAAAACGGTTGAATTAACTTGTTCTCTAATATCCAAATCGTGAAGGCGATTTTCCTTGTAATGAGCGTAGCTCTGAATGAGCCTGAACTTGTCAACTGCATTTGCATTCTCCATTCTGCAGACTAATATATTTGGAAGGGAATAGCCAATTGGTGTCGGTTGATAATTACTAATGACAAATGGACTGTTTGTTACAGTCTCGTCTTTTAAGATGTCGTAGCCTTGTCCTACAACGGGAGGGTAGATAAATTCTGGCTGTCGCAAGTTGAATGCTTCTTTCACTAAGGCCAGAGAAGCCTTGTCGAGTGGAATATTTTGGAATAGTTCTACGGTATCAAGTGTAGTTTTGGGCAGTTGGTCTCGTCTTGTTATATTTAGCCTTTGGAAAGCCATCTGGACAAGCTGCAGAATTGTTGGGTGATTTATTAATTCTTGATCTAATTTACCATAGGCCATTTGAAGAGCTTGGTTTATTTCTGTCCCCGTATCTGTATCGAAACTTGTGGTATTCAATGTGTTCGAGATTACCTTTTCACTTTCTATTGCTTGCTTATCTTCATCTCTAGCAAATATTTTGACGATTGGGTTCTGTCTGTTGTACTGATCTTGAAAGAATTTGTCAATTATATTTATTCCACGAAAGTCTCCATGCGCCAATAGGATTGATTTCATTTTGTCAATTAAATTCTTCGGATAGAGTTGCTTATTTGGAAGCTGGGTGTAACCCCCATTTTGAGGCAAGTCGAACGCATCTGGACGATTTTCTCCAATTGTTACCGAAATGGGTTCGGGAAAAGTTGTAAATTCCCTAATGATGTTCTTGAACTTGTCGATTGTTGCATAGGGCTTTCTCGCTTCGTCTCTTGTCGTACTCATCAGAAAAGTTAAGTGGAAAATTATATTTGAGGATGAGAGATTGTTCGGTCCCAGATACTCCCTTATCAATTCCACAGATTTGAGCATCCGAACGAAATTTGAATTAATTCCATGCGCCCTGCGGTCGTCAAAACGGGACACCACAATCATAATGGAAGGGTAACTTTTATTTAATCCAGATGGACTTTGAATGTACTCTTTCACTGTTTCCAAAGTTCGGGCATCTTGCTCCGAGGTTTTCCCGTTCACCAGTCCTGGACAAGTGGCAATTTTTATTCGCTCATCCTCATCGGTGGTGTTGTTCGATGGAACTGTCCAGCTGTATTCAGTGACTAGAGGATTTGCATTACTGGTTTTCTGAATCTTGCCATTTGTTAACATATCAGCCTAAAACATTCATCTTTATGTTACAAAATGCACGCTGGGTATTATATTATATTATATTATATATATGTTATTTATATTGATATTACAAGTATAATACGCTATGGTGTGGATGCATTTTGAAAATATAATGGAGAAAGTACAATGCTTTACGCTAAACACGGCACTGCACTGCTTTTAAAGCATTTGGGAAACCGGGGAATGAATGGCATCCGAAAGAAAAGAATGGAATTATGCATCGTGAATGAAGGAGGCCATTCAACGGTTTTCAAAAGCTTCAAGCAGCGCTTAGTGAAAGCAATGAACTTTCTCCATGTATTTCCATAATGCATCCAAATCCAAAGCAATGGGACGTACTGTACAATGAAACTCAATACAAAAATTACGCAAATACATTTGCAGGCGGACGAAATTATTTACATTTACACAGAGTAAAATAACTAATCCAACTATTCGGGAAAATATACAATATAAAAGAGTACTGTTTTGAACTAAGTATAAGATTTTATGTAGTAGCTTTGACTTACGGTTGAAAATATACCTGATCCACTCATTCCCACCAGAAGGATTGACACATCTTTGTTGCTTGCTTCAGAAGAATCTGTTAAAATTACAATCTTATAGTACATACAGAAATCGAAAGATGCGTAAGCCAAAATAATTAACCAAAAAATAAAAAAAATAGTATCTTCAATAAAGTCATTAATTTTATTAGACTGAGGTAACGTAGAATACTGATACCTGTATTGATGCTTCCGATGAGGAAACATTGCAGGATAATTAGCACAATGAATTTTTTTTCCATACTGTCCATACTACTTGGCAATACCGTGAAAAGCAAGCCAAGAATATTAATTCACAAACCAGGTACAAATTGATACAATTAAATGATATTATGATACCAGATGTAGTTTAACATAGATCTTATTTAATAGTCTGCATAAACGTAACCACAAGCAAGTTATTTATAGATGTTCCCGATATTGTTCTACAATTTTGGTCTATTATGTCCAGTAAAAAGGATTAAGAGTTGAATATTCAATTCCACGTACATACTATGTAACACGTAATACTACTACTTAGTAGTTTAGTATTATGGAATGGTCGTCCGTGTGGATATGAAACAGTTCCAGCATAATATAATTGTTATTTTAAGGCTATTTAGAGTCTAGTTAGGTTAGGATACATGTGATATCTTATGTTTAGTAGTTTTTTGACCCATATCATCTCCATGAATTCAAGTTTCTTGGAAATCTCGTATCAATAAGCAGGTTAGAGGTTATGAAAATAGTCTAGGATACTAAATATATTACGTATCATCGACTGTGCTTTTTGATTAACGGTTATTTCCACATAAATACTAAGTAATCGTAAGGTACTATTTCTAAGTAAAAGGATTAATTAATGCATTTACAGAACACTTATCAATCTTTTTACGTTTTCTCCTTGAATCATCTCCATGAATTAAAGTTTCTTGGAAATCTCGTATCAATAGGCAGGTTAGAGGTTATGAAAATAGTCTAGGATACTAAATATATTACGTATCATCGACTGTGCTTTTTGATTAACGGTTATTTCCACATAAATACTAAGTAATCGTAAGGTACTATTTCTAAGTAAAAGGATTAATTAATGCATTTACAGAACACTTATCAATCTTTTTACGTTTTCTCCTTGAATCATCTCCATGAATTAAAGTTTCTTGGAAATCTCGTATCAATAGGCAGGTTAGAGGTTATGAAAATAGTCTAGGATACTAAATCTATTACGTATCATCGACTGTGCTTTTAGATTAACGGTTATTTCCACATAAATACTACTAAGTAATCGTAAGGTACTATTTCTAAGTAAAATTATTACCAGCGAAGCTGGATATGCTTTCGTACAGTCAGTCCGTCCGTCTGTCCGTCCGTCCGTCCGTCCGTCC
>JAQFYC010004362.1:0-17429 GCA_034694165.1 Tomocerus mixtus | reverse complement strand
TGGAGATTGTGGTTGTGGGTGACAGGGTGGCCGTTCTGCTGACCTGACTGAACGATCTGAAAATTGAAAATGGAAAACAAGATAAACATAATGAAATATTTGCCTTTTACCAACATCGTAATCATACATTATTACTTCTTTACAGTTTTATATAAACTAATAATTTGCAAACCTTTTATGAGTACTTACTTCTTTATTCGTCCCCCGCTGTCCGATTCGGTCAATATGATGTCATCAGCTGTCAATTTTTAGGAAAAACTGTCTAAAATAGTCCAACGTGGACAAATATTTGAGAAATTGCGGAGTTCCAAGTATCAGCGGGTAATGTACCTGGGGTAGTGTGATACTGAACGGTGATATGGTTTATGTTTAGATACCTATTTTGCCCAACTCACATAGATTTAAGTCTAAATCACATAAATACTTTTTAGTGTATGCGAAATGCAATCCCAGAATTTGCGAATGCAGCAGTTATCACATCAAAGTGCAACTTAATTGTAGGCATTTTGTCATACATATTATAGGTGTGTCGCGTGTGTATGCCTACTTAAGTTAGTAATTAAGCCCTAATTATGAGGACCAAAATATTTCACATGATTCCATACCCATATACTGAAGTAATTGTGACATATTTAGTGAAGTAGTTTTACTTCAACTGTACAAGGAAGCAGGTGAGTTATATGCAGGTAAAAGCATTAACGATTACGCATCAGCGCTTTAAATGTTTAATGTTTACGTGATTGCTCAGTATGCTCAGTGATATCTATTACACACTTATCTTGATTCATTCCACCCGACCCGACTCCAGTTAAGTTGTGTGTGTATCCATATGGAATTTACTTTGTTATCTCTGCTTTTATGTAATATCATGGCCATGGTCATTTTAATACCACTACTTCCTATCCCTACACCTACAGTAGTACTATATTTATTATTATGTCAATGTCAATTATATTGATACTTATTCAGAAAAGTTATACCTTCGTTAAGTATATTATTATGTTGATCTAAAATGGGTTTTAGTTTTACATTAAGTAATTAATTACTAGTCTAGTTACACTAAAGGACATAGTAGAAAAATGACGTAAAGAGCACAATTTGGCAATATGTATATAAAGTTTAACTTCCCAACAAATAAAGGAATTTGACACTTACGCTATTCTACTACCGTGTCGTTACTATATAGTCAGTACCAGTACACGTACAATTATTTGATAGTTTGAAACCCGAGTAATGCAGCTAGAGCTTTTTGCAATCACAATAAAAGATCTATCCTTCCTAATCACAATGCAATCACACTAATCAGTATCAGTGTATCCAGCTTTTGGTATGCATGCTATGTAAGTATATTATAGGGACGAAATGACTATAGGAATTTATGAATGTATGTATGTGTACATGGTGTACATGGATGCATTAAAAGAGTACTAACATAATCTATGTGTACTGTGTGTAGTGTACCTTTAGCTTAGTGCATTTATAGTACGCTAACGTAATTGCATAGTGTGACTAGAGTTGAGTAGTAGGTAGGGTCGTTTATCTTGCAAGTTATCCTAAATGTTTTTTAGTTCTTATTTCAATTACCGTCATCATATCATCCGAAATATTCCGAAATTTCTTTTTGTAAAAACAACATCACAATACCTGTTCTGTGCGACCTGCGTCTGCTTTCTGCTATATATTATTATATCCCCGTCCCCACTTTGTTACAGCACAGCTGACAGCTGTACATTCATTAAAAAATTTTACAGAACACACAATAATTCGCAATTCACAATTCGCAAGCAACAGGGCAGGGTACCATAATATACTACCAGGCAATATAATAGAGATAAATTCAGGCAGAATTCGATCAGCTGTTGACCCAAATAGATTGTGATTGTACACTGTCATTGTCAATAAGCAGCGTAAACAAATTAAAGTGCCAGTCAACAACTGTCAGCGTCAGCGGCACCGGGAGTCCGGGACCCACTTAGAGCCAACGAAGAGTCAGTAAATTTTTATCAAAATAAATTTTAAAGGCTAAATATTTTAATCATTAATAAGAAAACACTTATGCCTTATGAATCTTGCGAAACTGAAGTTAATTAAAACTGTGTTTTTGTAAAATAGTAAAACTTCAATCAATTAATCAATCCAAATCCAAAATTTGAGTCACATGAGTCTGTTCTATTGCTGTAAGCGTAATCATCGAAGGATATCAACTAACTAGATGTACTGACAACTGATGGAATTTTCTTATAATTTTCATATATGGATCAGAGCTAAGGTAAATCGTAAACTCGAGTACTTATTCGTTTTATAGTTAGTTATCATAGTTTGGAATTTAAGAATTTGGAACTTAATTCACTTTAAGCGCATTTTATAACTTGTTTACTACCACCAACCATTTTACCTAAAAAATTAGTTGTTTAATTTCCATTACAGTAATTAAAACTAAATATCATTTTTCTCTGTTTCAGGAATTTACACTTTGGCACGTACACTGAATGTATGCATGTTTACTTGCAGAGTGTCGTGACCTTTATAATTAACTGTAGATTTAGCTGAAGAAGGGATAACTAAGCTTGCTTCAACCTTATGTGCAACATACCGAATTACGATATTTAAAACGGAAGTTATTATTGCTCTACCTACGTATATCTTTATTGGCACGACAGTGGCAGTGTATTTATAAAAGACCGAAGATGCCCATATTTAGAAGCGATCCGTGTGGAATAATTTGTATATTAATAACTTACTCTGCAGTATTTTATGCAGATTATGTAGTAACAAGATGGATTGTTTTCACATCTTTCTACGACAGGTATGTAACGTTTTGTGGTAATTGTGATTGTGAGGATCCATTATTTTCACCTTAATTATTATGTTTAATGTTCTTAAGCACATTACTCTGATTCGAATAAAGGTTTAACGCACTGTTTTACTGAATTTACAGTTTATGGGGGAGTTTCCATATAGTGCTCTTTAATATAGTGGTGGCGTTATTGACTGTGGCTCATTTGCGAGCTGTGCTATCTGACCCAGGTCTGGTTCCATTGCCACAAACACGCCTGGACTTTTCTGACTATCATGCAAATGGTACCTTATGTCAATTGTCTTTCTTCCATATTTTAGATTTTTACACATTTCGTTCGGTCAATATTTCATCTATCTGACATATTTTTAATTGTAGCAATGAAGGAAAGAAACGAAGAAGGGGATGAAAATGGTACGTGGACTGTCTGTTCACGGTGTGAAGCTTATAGACCCCCAAGGGCACACCATTGTCGAATTTGCAATCGATGTATAAGACGTATGGTAATTAGAATTTTATTGACTTTTGTACACTATTGTTACTTGTATTTAACAAATGAACCCCCTTGATTTTATTTAATATTTGTTATTTTTATTTGATTGCAAATCCACAGGATCATCACTGTCCATGGTAAGTATATATTAACCCACTCATCTTATTATTGTGGCAATGCTCAGAATGCCCATGTAATTAATGTGAGACTTGTGATTGAACATTGGATTTTCTTCTTTTCTACATTTCAGGATTAATAATTGTGTCGGTGAATGGAACCAAAAATATTTCATGCAATTCCTCATGTATGTCGGAATTTTGTCGACGTATGCAGCGGCTCTTGTTGTCTATAGCTGGTCTGGGGATTGTCCCTATTGTCCTAAGGATATCCTTTTAAAGCAATCTAGAGTGTAAGTTTATAGCTATAGTATTAACATAATAATACATAATAATATAATTTATTTTATTTATGTAATGTACACATGATATTATTGTTTATTGTCTCAATATCACTGAATCCGTTTATTTTATAGATTGCATTCTGTACTCCTAATGTTGGAAAGTCTCTTGTTTGGAATGTTTGTGGTAGCCATAATGATTGATCAATTATCAGCAGTGTTTTCTGATGAAACTGCAGTAGAGCACGTAAGATAAAATGTTTACCAATATTACCAATTCACAATTTTTGTAAGGCGATTTAAAATATTTAGGCATACCTAGTACATTTCAGATGAGTAAAAATTATTTGATACGATTTGCAGGCTAAGAAATTGGGCAGGCACAGACCAAGAAAACCAAAAATGACTTTGCTGGGAGAAATTTGTGGACGAGGACCAGTATTCATGTGGCTGATGCCGTGTCATAACGGTCCACAGAATTTTGAACCATTGCCTAACTACCATGTATGATTGAACTCCGTAGTAATTTAAATTTAAATGAAAAGAACAATCGCTTCACTTATATAGTATCTAGTTACGCTTTACGCTGAAGGTGGTTTGTCTACATTTAACGCTAAATATCAAAGTTGTCTTAGGTAGTGCAAATAATCTCTGCTACTTCCTTAGAATTTTGTACACAAATATAAATATATTAGGAATTAACATTTATAAGATCGGTATCATTTATTAGATCCGTTACATTTAACAAGAATTGCATATTTACTTTCACTCACCGGTACTTAACTTCATGTCACAGTAGATTAGAAATTGTGTTGCATTTCCAATTTATATAGATAGATAGAATTTAGAATGTAATGTTATGATTTAGTGTATTATAGTATAAGTATAAAAGCCTTGATGCCAAGACTCGGGATAAACTGATGAGTCTTGGCTTGTTATACTAACAACATGATTCCATTACCGATGATGTAATATGTATATTCGTATTAAATAATAAGGAATGCAATGTGAACTAAAGTTATGGCTCCTCAAAATTTGTACGTAATCGAAACAAACCCTAAAACAACTCATTATTACCCAGATATTCTCATTACCTCGTCATGTACACTCCCTGAAATACCTGTGTGGCATGTATGTATGGTGTAGATGATAGGCACTGCATTTGTTTGAGTATATATTTCGAGTTCGAGTGTTTAGATTCGTAAAATAGTAAAGATAGCCAGTGAGAGAAGTAGTAAGCCAACAAGCAGAATAATTGATCACGACAGGAAACATTTCTGCTACCCAATTTATATAAATTTGACTTACTGTCAATCTTTAAAATAAATACCTAAGTGTAAGCATAACCAAAAGAGAAAGTAATGTAAGAAGAACGAAAAATGAGAATTCACTTCATGTCATGTGTTTATTATACGAGGACATAATTTATTTTACTGTAAAATAATTTATAAATATACGCTCTTGAGTACAATTATGACTCGCAGTGAATCGTTTTTCAGCACTGTTATGCCAAAAAACGACTGCGATTTGCGATGTTGATTTTCGTTGTGTTAATTCTTAAATTATTGTATTACTATATGTATATATATGACGTGCAACGAGTTTGTGATTTTGTTACCTCCGTAGTGTAGTGGAGTAGAGATTGTCAAACTGAATAATAAATAATTTTGTTTTAAACCCGTTTCAATGTGTATTTTTGATTAGCCACGATGACGATATTATGTTTGATTAGGTGCTAATTTAGAGCATAAAGTAGAGTAAGAAGAATTCACATTGTGTAAGGATATCGTACACAAATACTATTTTACAATGAAAGGACCTCTGCTCATCTATTTCGTCGCAAGACGTCACTTTCCACAACTAATCCCCATTTTCTCCACTTTTCCTCAGTGGGGAGAGGGAAGACCATCCCTGTTCCGTTTGTTTATCAGTATCGCCTAAACCCTGATAGCCTAGTACGATTTCTACTTACCTAAATGAATATCACATCACATACCTAATAAAAGTAAATGCAACCAATTGGAGAAAGTGCATGGAGAAAGTTAATTATGCCTTATACAACCCCTGTTAGGATTTGTGACATGTTTTGTATAAAATAAAATTCATTCATAATGTAATCACAATCATATAATATATGTTAAGAATATATTCTTTTCCTCTTCAGCCTCCTGTATTACGTTACTAATTTTACTGTGCAGATGTATTTTAGAAGCTACCAAACAATGGAGAAATTAGAGTGAAAGTTTGGTGAAAGTGGTTGCTTATTCACACAGTAAATGAACAAGCATTGATGGTGAGACAGTTTTAGATTACCTTGACTTTGCTCCTGACTTCCTGTAGTGTGATGCAATGAAATGAGAGCGCAGACATTTCAAATAATTAACCTACATTGTAGCTATTTCATTTCGTTCATTCATTTTGCTGTCCGAGTTCCTCTTCATTTCTTGGTAATAATAACATTGCATAAAACATAAATAAATTGTTCCAATAGTCTAATTAGTTAGTTAGAGAAACGTAAAAGTGGCTAGCTGGTTTAATATTCGAAAACTAAATTGCGTTATTGGTTTCTCCACACACCACAAGAATGGGAAGGTAAGCACCTAATAGTACTAATCTACGTAAACATTTTGGAACATATATTAATGTGTGGCATATATGTCCGATAATGGTGCCAACCTTCTTTAACAAGTGTCTTGGCAATCTGTCAACTAAAAATTACTAATTTCGTATTAATTTTGATTTATAGACCACTATAATTAGTCGGGAGAAATAAACTGAGCGGTAGCGAAAAATACTCGGATTGTGAATCCACCATGGCGAAAAAGAAGTCTAGACCCTATAAGCCTAAACCTTTGTTAGCAGAACAAGGCATTATTCACTTACAAAAGTCTTTTGTGCCCCCTTCAACGGAAAGTGGATTGCTGAGCACTGTTGGCGGAGGAAATTTGACAGGAGCTCTAGTTTTAGCTCCTAATTATGGCTACGCAATGCATATTTCTGATTTCAATAATAAAGATGATAACGAAGATGAAAATCCGGATTCCCCGGAGGAAGTTACATCTAGCAGTTCCACCACAGCTACCAAATCGTCTGAGTCGGAAGAACCTGAGAAGAAAGAGAAATCTTGTGAGTCAAGTAGTAATAGCACTAAGGGTGGAAATAAAATGTCTGTAGCAGAAATGGTAAGGTCGATTGGAGGAGCTACGAAAGACACACCTTATACACAAAGAGATGTTGTTCAAGATGAGGAAATGCCAGGTCAAGCTGAAACAGAGACTGAAATGGAGGTAGAAAATGATGTTGAATCAGAGGAATTTTATGCAAGTCTTGGCATGAATAACAAAAAATTAAACAACGAGGTAGCAGTGACAAATGGACCCCAAAGCAAGTCGTTTGAAGTCATTAATGGGCAAGTTCAATATATCGACTCCACAACGGAAATCTCGAAAGATGTTGTTTCACTTCCACATGCTAATAAGGATAATGTTGAAGATTCGACAGAATCGATTGCGGATTACTACAAAAATTATTGTCGCTATTACTATTCCGTGCAGCCTAACCCGTATGGAGAAGAGCGTTTAGAATTAGGGCAAACTATTGAAGTGAATGAAGATATTGTTGATGAAATAGATGAAAATCTCTTGACTGAAGCTCGGATTGCTCAAATCAAAAGAATTAAATTGGAAACTTCAGTTTTAAAGAAACTCAAAGCTACTGAGGAAGCTATGAAGGGATACGCACTTAACGAAAATGATGTCTATGATCCCTTACCTATGGAGGCAGTACCTTGTGATGCATCGAAACAATTAGAAATTACAACTGATACGAACTTAGACCAACTTTGGGATTTTGTAAAGGAAAACCCCCGGGAATTTAATAGTTGGATATATCTCATACAGTATGCCGAAGCATCAAAGGTAAGTGTATTTTAAATCAAGACTATTTTTAGCAAATGTTTTCTTTTAGCGTATTCCCAATTTAATTTGTATGTAGAATAATCCGACTTTTGTTGATTTTCCACAGGGGGATATTCAAAGTTGCCGCAAAGTTTACAGTGCATTTCTTCCATTATTTCCCTATTGCTTTGGATATTGGAAGAGGTATGCGGAACTAGAAAAGACTCATTATTATCGAAATAGGTATGCATTTTTTAACTATCCTTTATTTCTACTACCTGTGGCTTATAATGTCGATTTACAATGTCAATGTTTGCTTGTGTTTACATAAATTACGGCATTTAATAATTTTTGCAGATCATTAACTATACTGGAGAGGGCTCTCGACTTTATTCCCTTATCCGTTGACCTGTGGATGTCATATATAAGTTTATATTCTGAATTGCATGCTCAAGATCCTGATTATGAAGAGCTAGTGAGGCAGTAAGTTATTTAGTACTAGGTATCTTTTAAATTGTACATAATACTATAAAACTAAAATCGTTTAATCCATTTGGTATACTTACGTTATAGGCAGTATGAAAGGGCTTTGAGTTGTCTTGGGAAAACATTCACCAGTGATTCGTTTTGGGACGCGTACATACAGTGGGAAACGTACGGCAAGAGAATGAAAAGAGTTTTGAAAATTTATGGAAAATTATTATGCATACCAACACGTCTTTACAACCGTCATTGGGACAAGTAAGCAGATACATATTTTAATTTTCAAACACTGGCAATATGACGCTCCAGTCCAGTAGTTTATAGCTTAATATTAATTCTGTCTGAGTACGGATGAAACATTTACGAACTTTGTTCCGCTTTGCTTCGCTAAATTTGGTCGGCAATAGGGTGAGATTAGCTTAACACTGTTGGAGGCAAAGCGAAACACAGTTCGTAAAGGTTTCCGTCGTGCACCGAGGTCATTAATTGGCAGCCGTAGTTTATTACATATACATATAACATATATTATAATAGTTTATTACATCACAAAAACTAATTTTTTGTCCACAATTTCAGTTTCCAGGCGCTACTTCGTGATTACCATCCAAGAGATTTGTTTTTTAAAGAAGAATATGAAAGAATTAGAAAAAAAGCATGCAAAACGCTTGGGTACCGATATAAAGAGGAGCCTGAAATTGAAGCTGGAGAAATCCGCAAAACATCAAAACCAGAAGATAAATTGATGGATTTCATTAAAACGAAGGTGACTGAAAGGATGACTCTAGTTCACAAGCAATGTGAGGAAGAGACTGATATACGATGGGATTTCGAGGATAAAGTATACAATAATTTCATATACTGACAAGCTATTTCTACTTTCTGTGTATTACTATTTGAACTCATAAATTAATGTGAATTTATATTTAACAAGACGTTTATTTGGTTATTTCTAGATCAAACGTCCTTATTTCCACGCAAAGGCACTGGACAACCGTCAATTGAGAAATTGGTTCAATTATTTAGATTTCGAAATGTCAAAGGGAAATCACGAAAGAATAGTTTTATTATTCGAGCGATGTCTTATTGCATGTGCTAAATATGAAACCTTTTGGTGCAAGTATGCCAGATATTTAGAAAAATATTATAGAACAGCTACGGACCCAGATAATATATGTCAGTATATACAAAAAAGTTTCGTGGATGTAGAAATAGTGTCAGAAAAACTGACAAATGAAGAAGAAACACTAGTGGAGGATACAAAACATGTCTTAAATAGTTTAATAGATATAATAGTATTTGAAGAAGATCAAGAAAAGAACATACGAAATACTTTAAACAATTTGGTGAACAGTGTGGTATTTACTGCGGACAGTGTTAGTGTAAATAACTTTTCTCCAGAAGATGAAAGCTCAAATAGCAATACGGGAACTGCGCACATGTCTTGTCTCAGTTTGAGTGGCGACTCAAAAGAGTTGCCACCCAAATCTGAAGACAAGCATTTAAAAAAAGAAGACACCCCAAAATTAATTTCATTTCTCAGTATTCCTGTTTTTCCTCCAACGTCTTGTCCATGGCAAGGGATTGTACGAGAGGTTTATAAAAGGGCCTGCATAGTTCATTGCTCAGATAAGCCAGCATTGCGTCTGCAGTGGGCTGCATTCGAAGAGGAAATAGGTAACATTATTTAATTTATATAATATTCATTCTATACATAATAGCAGCATGCGATAATCATGGTTAATTAATAATTTAATATCCCTACAAGCCCCACATTGTTATAACTTTCGGAGGTTGAGAGTAGAGTTCCCCTTTGGAATGTGATACTATTTTGCGTCTCTGTTGAATGCAAGGCTTTCACCCCCAGATTCGGGGAAGTAATGTTTTCTATTTTAGTATGGTATTCTTTACTGAGACGGGAAAGTCTACTTTCTCCGGATTTTTTCATCTAGCGGAAGGACAAATTGTTATATCTACCGATATTCATTTTCGTGTAGTGCGTAACCCACTTCGTATACCACTAATGGTGTCATACTCAGAAATCCTTAATAAATGCACAATACTGACTGCCCCAATGGGATGTTTCCGGTGCCCCCCGTCAATAACCCAAATCAACCAACTGACCCAACTATGGTCGGTCTAGTCCAAAAGATTAAATTTTTTCCTTGCAATGCCAACAGCCAACTAATAATCATAGAATCGATTGGATTCCTACAAAAGAGAACAATAGTGATGGTCATAGATATTCCTATCACCTGCTGAATTGCACATTTTTAGAATTCCTGAGTATGACAAGAATACAACTTACAATACTTCGTTGTGGATATTAAAGAGTAGAATTTCGCCGCAACACGTAAGTATTTGTAGCTTAGCAGTATCCACTGTCTATTATGAAAATACAAAATTCAAAAGACTTATTATTCGACTAGTGAGAAATTTGAAGGCTCAGTGGTTTTATAAAGGTAAGCATAATATTAAATATGTAATAATGTATAAATAAAGTCAAAGTTGAATATAAAAGTTGTTAGACGAAGACGAAGACTTTCTAGGTGTAGATAATAATACTTGCATACATAGTACGCTAAAATATGCTGATACATGATAATTTAGCTATAACTTTTGAATTTTATTGATTGTGCATTTCTTTACACACAAAATAGACAGATGCCTATAGATTTTAACAATATTTAGATTTTGAAGGACTTTCCTTGTTACTACGTTTTTATCAGGAGATATTGATTGGCGTACTGTATAGTATGTAGAAAATGTGTCCATGCTTTTAATTATTCATTCATTGAGGAAAAGGGAAGTGAAGTAAATAATCTTTCATTTCAGCGACAACTCTCTGAGTCTCTATGGGATGACAATGAACTAATTTTTCTCATGAAATTACCATCCAGTATTATTTTGTCAGGAAATGTCGAGGCAGCAAGGGAACTTATTACCTACGTCCTTCAATGGTTCCCTAAACACTTGGATGCCAAGTTTCATCTCCTCGAGCTTGAAAGAAGGACGGGAAATGTTGAAAACATCGTAAAGACTTTTGATCTCTATTTGGAAAAAGTTAGATCAAAAGAAGAATTTTCAGTTATGGCGATAAAATATGCTCGATTTTTGTACAAAGTAAGTGAGCATCGGTCGTCAGTATTCTCTAATCTATGAAATGTATAAGTTTTATTGGGATTGATTGTGTTTTATATTTTAGGAGAGAGGAAATGCTGATAAAGCTCTAGCAATCTTACGGAAAGCATTAAAGAAAGACCGAGCAAATCCAAGAATATATTCGTATGTTTTTGAAATCTGCTATGAAAGATTTCCCACTGATAGGAAAGGAGCTGCGGCTGCTCTTGAATTGGCATTGCAAAGCAAAGACCTTTCAGAGTCTGAGAAATTGCAGTTTTTAAAAAAGAAAGTTTTGTTCCACCAAGAGCATGGAGATTTAAGAAAGTAATTGTTGTATCAATTTATATATTATGTATTGCTATCATCTATTTTTACATATTTAAGTACGTACATCGTAATAGACTTTCCTTTCATTGTTTCATTTGTGTTGTCCAATATTTTTCAGGTATCGGGATGCCACTGATACACTTAACGAGTTACAGGCTTCTATGTTTGCCGAAGCGGAAGCAGCTAGACAAAAGGAAGAGCAGGAGAAATGGTATCTAATGCAATTAAGCAATTTAAATGCAAAACATCATGAAGTCAGTTTACAACCCTTCCCAGTGCCCACTCACAATGAGCATACTGAAAATGGAGTTCCTATCCAATTTGAGTCTGTGGATAATAACGAAGTGATAATAGACCCTCCCGAACATATGACTATGGGTGACGACCAAGCTAATCCGTACAAAAAATGTCCGCCACCTGAGGAATTAGTTACTGTTAGTAGTAATTATGGATATGGTGGCAAACATCCGGAATATAAACTAGCAGAACAGATGGCTCAAAAGGAATACGACAAACTAGAATCAATTGGATACCCTGAAGACATCAAGGATAAAGAGGGGGATAAAGTTTCCAGAGCAAAATTAAAAAGAAAGTCAGAGGATTTGCCGTTATTTATAGTTCCGCCAAGAGGAGACTACCTTGCAAATTACCTTCATAAAAATAAAGATGATCCAGATATTCAAAATAAAATGATATTGGAGGTAGGTTTTTCCGTATTATATGAAGCATACAACTGTACATACCGTATAAACCGATTGGAATTCCCACGTCGATCATATTCCCCATATGGGGACAATGAATCGATTCCAGGTATATTTCAGAGCTTCAACTTCTAATTCCCCGATTTACATTCCACATGTTGATTTCATTAGGCAATTTACATAGAAAAAGTATGCTAGTGTATACATTGCTACATTAGGTAGTAGTGTTCATTACATGTTATACCTACTTTGCACTTATCCAAAATCTAAACTTACCTAAGGATAATATGTAGATAAGCCAAAACTTCCTAGCACATACACTTCTACAATTCCAATCGATTTATACGGTATAAGGTATATATTACGCAATAAATCAAATACGCAATTATGTGGTGGCCTAAATCTAAATTCTCTTTCTCCTAGCGGCCTATGGAATTGTCGGAGCTGTCAGTGCCGTCCAACGCTCCTTGTGTCAATGTTCCTGACTGGTTTGTGAAAGAAGGTGGTGAACTATGTTTGAGTGACACACCTGCAGGCTTTTCCATGATACGATATTGGCCACATTTCCTGACTGATATTGGTAACAAGGTATTGAACGTTTTGTATGCCTTTTCACCTATAATTGACACAGCGTTTGTAAATAGCATAAATAATATAATTTGTTTGTTTTTAGAAAATGTTCCGATCTGTGAGAAGGTGTGTTAAGTGGCATCAAAAACAGATTTGCGTGAGAGATAGGTGGAGATGGATTCCACGCCTAGTTTCGTGGTTGGGACCATGTGAATATTCTCATACTGGATTGACAATGCCCAAAAATGAAGACTGGCCACCTGAGATTTTGGATTTGTTGCATAGACTTAATCAACTCACTAACCATGAATTTAACTCCTGCTCCATGAATCTCTACCGAACTGGACATGATTCAAATGCGTGGCATTCGGACGTCCATCCCGGATTGGGCTCAAATCCTCCTATTGCCTCTGTTTCTTTAGGTATTTCCCGACGTTAGAAACCGTTTCTATGTAATTGTGTTCCTAACTCATAATATTGGTGGAACCTAAGTGCCATAATTGCATTAATATGTAATGATAATGGATTACAGGTGCCTTAAGAAGTTTTGAATTAAGACGAAAAGGACCACACCACAATTTTATCCGGTTTCCTTTATTCCCTGGTAGTTTGTTACTGATGGAGGGGGCAACGCAAGCTGATTGGGTTCACCAGGTCAGTGAAATTCCAGTTTTACTTCAAAACGTACAATAGTAGTACAATGAAAGGAAGGGAAAACGGATTAATGTCATGTTAATTTAATGCATATACTTCGTTTTTGCACAGATTCCCAAAGAGCCTCTCGTTAAAGAAGAACGCGTCAACTTGACTTTCAGAGTTATGCATGCAGTTGAAGATATTGATAAATCGGATCCTAAGTATTTTCTAACTGGAGCAAATAGAGAACCAATTAAATCAAATGATGCTCAGAAATCACTTCTTAAGTCAAAGGAAGCAACTACATCCCCAATGGCGACTGATAGTCCAGCCGAAATTGCAAATTCTTCTAATGATAAACCACCTGAAGAGCCAACAGGAGGAAAATCTGGCACCAAAATCATTTTCATAGATTCATCAGCCCCTCTCCGCCGGGCGAAAGAACCGTTGCCCAAAATCCCAGGGACGCCATTGCCAATTGTTCCATTTGTTGCGCCAAAGGATAAATCAATCGGAATAAAATCTGGTGACACATTAATTCTAAAAGATCCAGCGGGGCCCAATGTTCCAGAGAAAGACGTTTTAAAAGGGCCGACTGGCAGAAAATATCTCCTACCAGATCCACCACCACCTGATGTTCCACAGAAAACAGTTTCACCAGCAACTAAACCTGTCAGAAAAGTTCTACTACCAGATCCTCCAGGACACAAGGTCCGAGACGCAACACCACCATTACCAGAGATAGTCAAAGATATTCCACTTATTTTAATTGATGATTAAGTAGAATTTACTAGCCTACAGTGAGGCAGCTTGAAAGGAGCTGTGATATGACATCTACTTCAGAATCATTTTTTGACTCTCTACTTCGAAATGCAATTTAAAACAAAATTGTATATATCATGAACCATGCATGCTTCCACTCTGCTAAAGACATTGAATTAGCGAATACTGTGTGTACCAATTAGTTTAGACTTATATGCTAGTAATGCTTGTTAAAACATTTATATTAGTGCATATATATAACCAAATGCATGCGCTATAAAAACGTAAATACCTTGTTTATTTGTTCGTAATAATTTAATTTATAAATATTTCGGACATCTATGTGATTATTGTAGGTTATAGTTATATTTTGTAATAAATTGTTGTGAACTGGTTACATCGATGATCAGGTCAGGAGATTCTTGTGTTTTTGTGACATTTTATTTTCCCCTTAACTAAACATCAATGATCTCCACGTCATCGTCGAGCATTCTCAAATTCCCAGAGTTTAATAATTTTGCTTCTGCAATCTTATTGACTCGAAGGTCACTGGAAAGATCGTAGGGCATTCTTGTCTGCATTTGTTTGGAATTTATCTTTGCGATTTCCTCCAAAGGTACAAATTCAATTTGAGCATCCGGATTACTTGCTAATTCGAGTTCATCAGAATTGGAGTACCCATATTCCACTGGATTGCCGATCTATTGTGATAAACAACCTTAATAACATATTTTCTTTTAAAGATCTACTAATTATGTGTATATGTATTTACCCCGTCCACATTAATTTATCTACCTATCCATACAACCAGTGTAAATAGGTATGCCCCATATTATGTATAACCATATGAAAACTTTAATACAGTTGTATAACTAATAGTATCACGATGAGTATTATATTTATTAATGCCAGCAAACACAAAAAGCCACAAAACATTTTGTATTATTGAACAAAAGCTCCAATTTATTCAAGCAATTAATGGCTAATCAAATCATCATCAGGTCAAAGATGAATTATTTTAATGCATGCACTTAACAATTTGCAAATCTCTTATGCTTATTATAAATATAACTATGCTACATTGATAAGTTTAATAATACTTTATACAAACAGCGAGAGTAACAAAAGCATTATTGCCGAATTCAGTCCAAGAGGTAACCAGGAGGGAACGATACAAGTTCAGAAATGATCTGGGCATGTAATAGCGTCCATTATAAATGTAATGCAAGCTTTAATTGCTATATATTTAATTCCCCCCACACAATTAAAAGTACCTCCCAAAAGTAGAACGGGGGTACCTTTGCCAAAGAGCCTAAACTTATAACCATAAGATCAGATCAGGTACTATTTAAATTGAATACAGGTAGATTTTTTAAAGTGTCGATTATTTGCATATAAATTGAACACTATGAAAAAGCATGATATTTTTACAATAGTATTTAGCTTTAGAATTGCATTTTTCTTATTTAAGAACTCTCAGTAGCGAAATCGTTAAGATATTTCGCTAGAAATACATTTTTCTAAAATTTTAAGTCAATATACTTATGTACTAGGAGAGTAATACAGTGTTTTATGCAGATTTAACTGCTCATTGTCAAGTGCGTGAAAAATGTTAGTGGTGTAACTGACAAATCTGAAGTTTGAAAATGGAAGCGATTTCTCATGAATGGGTTAAAAGTTAAAAGGACCACATGTAATGAGTAATGTATCATTTGTGAAAGTGTTGATATAATGCGATACAAAGTGACAAACTGAAAGTGTTGATATTTTAGTGCTAATTTACTTCACATCCACCAAACCGTCATCAACCCCACTTACTTTTCCTTTCCCTTCATCAGCCTTATCCTTTTCCACGTCATTAAATGCATCTAATTCATTCAAACTGGGGTCCTCAGCCTTGGCCGCAGTTGTTTGTTCAATGTTGTCTGCTGGAACGATTTTCTCTTCATTATTAGCAGGCAACGCTTCTGCAACCACAGGGGCTTCAGTTGTTGGCCGAGCCCTGACGGGTCCTTGAGGTCTAATGTTAATCACCTGAGAATTTCATGTTACAATGTGTTAGTGTTGTAAATATGTAATTATTATATTCAATTGCATTTGCTAGAAATATTTCTGGGATACCTTGAATTGGGAAAATATGTATTTCATTTCAATATGCGAATGTGAATATTTGTTAGAAAATATTTCATCTGAACTTCATTACGATATGATATTTAAGAAATATTTCATTTTAACTTTTACTTTTTCTTAAAGCATGTTAATATTTTAGCTTCTAAAACCTACCTGAACTTGGAAGAATCCAGAAGAATTGTTTCCTGAAATTCTGTGTACTGTTTTGTTAACGGTGACAAGCTGTCCATCAATAATCTTGGTCTCGGAAGTAGAATTCTTGTAGTTAGCTGGAAGATTGTCGAAAGTTACAGATGTCTCATTATCTTTGCTTTCCTCGCTATCCAAGAAGGATGGTCTAAATGGTCTGTTAATGGATGGGGATGGGTTTAACAAAGCTCCCCACAAACTAGACATTTGCTGCTGCATTCTTTGCATCATTTCTGTCAAAAACATTATTCATATTACCAATATTATCATTACGATTTCTTTTGATATGTGCGTATTTATATAATTTTCTAAAGTGTTATTTATGTATGCGTGTAACAGTTTTCTAAAACAAGTTATACGCAGCAAGAGACTAGAGTGCTAACTATCTCATTGAATTATCATTTTGCCAACTACATGTTAAAAATAACCGGCAAGCAAAGAGAATCCTTTCGTGTGAAAATGAGCATTTTTTCTGTGAAAATATTTACTTATGCATGAATTTGTTTGACATACTTTCCATATGAGTCATCATATTGAAGGACGATGGGGAAGTCTCTACTGGCTGCTGTGGTCTCGAGAAAGTGGAAAACGATGGGAAGGAACTAATGAATGGATCTCGGATAACAGGTCTTCGGTAAACAAAAAGTGGCGGAAATCTAAAGCCAAAGAAGTCCTGAGCTCTGTCAGGAACTTCTGTTTCTTCGATGCTGACACTGTCAATTGCTTCAGGTTTCTTCGGTGGGGGGATCACTTCCACACTACTCGGGTCCACTGATTCGACAACGGGGGATGACTCCTTAACTTTCTCATCATTTGGAATCTCCGATTTTTCTTCTTCATATATGGAAGCTGGGACATCGACAACGATCGGACGCTTATTTTCTGTTTAAATCATATCAAAATTAATTCAGATATTATGTGGCTCAGT
>JAQFYC010004361.1:0-17434 GCA_034694165.1 Tomocerus mixtus | reverse complement strand
AGATAACTGTAACCACTAGAATGCCGGTCCCAACATGTCCCAACATATTAGAAATCAGAAAATCTTGTGTTCTTGATAAATCCATTGCAGAATGTGCCAAAGAGGAATACTAAGATATAAGTTTTTGCAAAAGTGACTTATTTCTTGCAAATAATGCGTAATGGATTTTGTTACTCGGAATGCATTCGGAATGATAAACAAAAATGGCTAAAAAATTTTTATTTTCAAACAATGCAAGTTAAATATTGAAACTTGTAGCGAATGACAACTATTTTTATAGGCAACAAATACATATAGGTACGTAAATGTTCATGGGATGTTGTAATGTAGCCTTTAAGTAGCATCGGATTAGAATTTGGCAATGCGAAATTCTATTTTAGCAAAGTAAATTCGCAAAACTGCTTATCACGGCAAACTCTAACTTTCTTCACGGTTTACCTGTAGCTTCTAAGATTAAGCACATTGATAAGTTGTTGGGAAAAGAGTTTCAGTATTAAAATGTTAGTCTCTCTCCAGGAGCAGGATCTTTACTCCACCATCTTATTTTATAGCTATATATAATTTAATTTAGCATGCCAATTATAAATCAAGAAGTTGTAAAGTTTTATGGTCCTGTTCTTCCCCGCGTCTGTCGGAAAAATTCTAAGTTTGCATTTCCAGAACCTACGCCTACAAATGAATTAGTTATATACAGATACTTAATAGGCAGTAGGATGCAGTACACCTTTTATGTAAAAAATTTCCTGGATAAATAGATTGAAATATGCAAAAAATGTGCTCCAATAATTTGACAATGCAAATATTAACACAATTTATTTCAATTATAATTATAATTTTATGTCCATTTTCCATTCCATGGTGTGTATAATAAAATAAATTGATTTGACACGAAGGAAATGTGTTATTTATTATTTATCGTGAGGTAGACGTAGAGCATTATACCTTATAATAACTACTACAGACAGATTTCACCTTTCAAGTGTACTAACACCATATAATAAGTCATTAGCTTCAATATCAACATTATTATCTCATACAGATATTATATATCTCTCTTTAAGTTTCCTATTACGAATATGTGAATGCAACGTGCTTCTGTTTCTGTTTGTATTTGTATTTAGAGATATCGATTAGGAAAATGAACTGAAAGGAAAGAGCATGAACCTTACAGTTATTATTTTAGCATGGATTTATGATGAAGGAAAGAAAATAAAATCACGCCATGCTACAGACAAGCAGAATAAGTGGATGGAATCCGCTGTGTTACTTTTAATGAGATTGCACTGGCATGACATGACCGACACGGCAGCCCACCTTATAATCATAAGTAGGTATCTGTATTTGCTTTAGCATTATCTTAGCATATGTCATGTCACGTCATCCAATACTATAGTCATGTAAGATAATAATACACTCCACCACATTAAACTGAACTAAAATGTATGATTAGCATTCTGATTTTTAAACTTAACTATTATTCTAACATCAAACCTGAGTGCATTAGTAAACAGCATCCAGTTTTTTACACCTTATTAGTTCAGAAGAGAAAAGAGCGTCATACTTTTTATTATCACGTACCTAAGTTGTATGTAATTCTTATCCATTTCACATGCATGCACTCAGTATTCTGTAGTTTATAAATAAAATCTACACCATTCTACTAACTAAAACTGAATAAAAATACACACTGCTAAATACTACTACAATAATAGCATGTAGGTAAATCATGCCTATCTAAAATCTGAGGTAAAGATAACAAATAACATAACATAAACAGCATTATTGTGAACATTTAAAAATAGGAGCAGAAGGAAGGGGAAACCCTACAATTAACTTAACTTAACTTACAAGTTATTCTACAAGATTGCTAAACACCAGGCTTGCCAGATATTTATTTATATTGCAAAATGTTACAAATGACTAGAATAATACTTTATTGCACAAAATAAACCTTTTACCTTAATGAAATTGTTAAGCCATTTTGCATTTTGAGAAAAATGATTCAACTTATTTCAACTCAAGACTATGGACCTACGTAGTAAATATGGCAAGGTATAATTTAATAATGAATAGGAATATTTGAAATCTCGATAAATCAGTAATTTTTACAAAAATTCAACTACTTTTAGTTTTTCTAGTGGCAGACTAGAATTTCGAAATAAAAAATCTGGCAGGTCTGAGCAGCGCGATATGGCATTGCACCGCATCCTAATGGGAAGCAATTTTTTTAAATAATTCCTATATACTATAATGGAAAACAAGTTGTTAGTACACAAATGTGAAAATAAGTACAAATACAAATGTTTTAGTGTTAAGTAGGTATTTAGGCATTATGTATCCACTTCTGTACGTATTATGTACATAGTCAAAAGGTCGTTATATCTGTATTATGCTAAAGTAAGTATAGCTATTTCTAAGCTTCATATTTTATTCATCATTTCATTCTACTGTCTGTATTCTCTGTATGTTCTGGATCTGGATATTTTTGTGTCTAACTGACAATGAGAAGAGGAGTACACTGCCTTCTGCATACAAAGAATCTTTGTGGACTATTGCAAAACAACTTTCTATATGCATTATAAGAAAATTCCTTATATCTACTAGCGTCTACTATAAAATTGCTTAAAAAGCAAATAAAAGTATCCAATACTAAATTAAATAACTTAACTAAATTATGTTTTTGCATTTTGTACAGCTTTTTAGTAGCCCTTATACCATTGAAATTATAAATTGTTGCCAACTATGTAGAATTCCTTATGAAGGTCCCTCAGATTAAAAATTAGTGAAAAATATGTTCTATAGAGAGATTTGCTTCCCACTAAGAGAATTTCTTTTACCCATTTTCGCTTAGGGCTAGTTTTACTATGCTAGATTTTGTATACGCTTTAAAATCCGTTCCAAATTATGGGGAAATTCCTTTATACATGAATCCTTACATTTGGTATTGAACTGTATGCACACTACAATGCAAATATAACGTAAAACGTAATATAGTGTGCTTGTGCTAACGATAACCTCTTTGTAATGTGTTTTTCCTATAACTAAATTCTAAATTATTTACCTAGTCTGAACTTTACTGTGAGCTGAACTGAACCTCTGCATTATGCTATTTCACTTGTCTATGGCTATATATTCTGTCTGTATACTAAAACTAATCGTTTGCGCGTGAACCATTTGTTCTGGCATGGCATGGCATGAAAGTCTGATCTGAAATCTGAACTCAACTCAAGTGAACAAATGTACAACCATTATAATAATAATAGTATGGATCATTAGCATTTATTATCTAGAGATCATAATGCCTTAAATCAACATTCCTTCCCCATTTGCAATTGTAATCCTAAATATATATATTCCTAAACGGAATCGTTTACCCTTAAACTTGTAGCCTCAATGTCATTTCTATCAGTTCTTTCCAAATGTAAGGACTCTGGTATGAAGTAATTTCTGTCTGGACGAGTTTTAGAGCTTCTGTTCTGTTTGGTTTATTTATGAAAACAGCAAAAAGTGGAGCTAAAAGCGAAACTAGATATAAAGAATGCTCGTAAAAGAAAACATAGCTATATGGGTTGAATATTTTGCTAATTTTTGGCCTGAGAGACGCGTGTTGGGAATTTTCCACCTATTTTGACAACAATTTATATTATTTTTGCCTATCTTTGGCATGTTAACTTTATATGATTGAACAGTAAACAGGAAAGTATATAAGGACTATTAAATAGGTATAGTTAATTGTGGAATATATTACATTGATTCTTACTTTAGTCTGGAGCTCTTTTATTGGCTTTTTAATCCACGTGCATGTTAATAAGTATAAGGATTTCCTTTACATAAAAATGGTATTTCAAAAAGTTGGAGAAAATACCTAATTGGTAAATACATTAATAAGCAATTTAAGTGTAACATAAGCATATAAACACATGCCTACACATCTAAAGTATATCGTAATTACACAATAAGCGAAGACATATACTTTTGACGTAGATTAACCATATAGTTACTGGCCAACTTCAAATGCATATTGTAAACGAACATATTGTAACTGTAATTGTAAACTATAAATGGGGCATCACTTGAAAGAAGAAGGCCCAAACTTAAAGTTTAACATGATATGGTCAATAAGGAATAAACAGAAAAAGCAAAATTTAACAAAACGAAAAAGCAAAACATTTTAGTGGTCAGTAATTCTGGAATTTCACGTTTTGTTCTTAAAATATTTTGTGTTCTGATGGCACCCACCAAATGATTGGTGGCATATTTTCGGTGTAAACACAAGCGAAGTGTCGGAAATCTGCAAAATCACAGTTGCAAGCAAATCGAATATATTCAAATATCCTATTGCTATAAACCGTAGAGTAAAGAGTAACTAGAAACGTAAGAAACTATTTAAAACGGTAATCCTGTTTTTCAGTGCACGTGCTGTTATTTGAGTTAGCTATCAGGATACAGACCTACAATGAACATAGTATGGTCTTATTAACGCCCCACGGGGTGTTTTCTGATAGCACCCACCAAATGAGGAATTGGTGGCATATTTCGGTGTAAACACAAGCAAAGTATCGGAAATCTGCAAAATCACAGTTGCAAGCAAATGGAATATATTCAAATATCCTATTGCTATAAACCGTAGATTAAAGAGTAACTAGAAACGTAAGAAACTATTTAAAACGGTAATCCTGTTTTTCAGTGCACGTGCTGTTATTTGAGTTAGCTATCAGGATACAGACCTACAATGAACATAGTATGGTCTTATTAACGCCCCAAGGGGTGTTTTCTGATAGCACCCACCATATAAGGAATTGGTGGCATATTTCGGTGTAAACACAAGCGAAGTATCGGAAATCTCCAAAATCTATTTGACTATGGGACGTATTATTTCAAATTTATGTTTAAGTGGAAGCGGTATGATATATTTCTAATACCGTTGATTTTATTTTGACTATCAAAATAAAGACAACGTGGAAGTCGGAAGTAGTGTCTGATATTTCCATACCCCAATTTAAAATATAAGAGAACCCCTGTTTGGACCTGAATTGGCTATCGTATATTAAAGGAACCCCATTAGGAGCACTATTGACCATCAAATGTAATAGGGTGACTCTAGGAGGCATACTGGACATGCCATTGGGTAGAAGCAGCAAAATGTATTTCATAGTATACAATGTTAATTTATGTTTAAGTGGAAGCGGTATGAAATATTTCCAATACCGTTGATTTTATTTCGACTATCAAAATAAAGACAACATGGAAGCTGCATCCTATATTTCAATACCCGAATTTCTATGAAAATGAAGACAATAAGAAGTCACAGCCATCCGATTTCTGCCGACTTTGCGACTGTCGGTCGCGGGAAGGAAGCTCCGAGGGGCCGACACTTTCCCACGACCGTAGGTGTTACTACAATATATTTTTTTTTCGTTGTGTTAAATTTTGGTTTTTCTGGAAATTCCTTATTCGTCATATTATGTCAAACTTTAAGTTGGATCTTCCTCTTTCATTTGATGCCACATTTATAGTTATGCGGGCTATAGTTCGTTTACAATATGCATTTGAAGTTGGCCAGCAACTCCTAAATCACCCCTGTATACATATAAGGAAGTATTTCATTTTCAAAGATTTTACATACTACATGCAAAAACAAGACAATTGAAAACAGGAACAGACATTGCATAGGCCACCCTCCTACACTCAGGTCATAGGGGATTCAGGTGCACTAAAAATTGAAGTAGAGCAATTTTGATATGAATTATAAAATTGAACGTCAAAAAATAAGTGACGAAAATGCTCTATGTTAATATGTAGTACATAAATAGCTCAGAGAAATGGGATTTATGTCTACATTTTTATGATTTGCGTTGCATATCAGTATCTGTTTCCCAATAATATGAATTTCGCTGAACTAGAAAACTTTTCATGCACGTAGTTTAATAATCTTCTCGTTTCAATCGTTAGCGTTCGTTCATCTTCACCTTCACCCAAGACCCAAACCAAACCACAGGCATGTCTAGCCAGTTAGCAAAAAAATTACTAATTTAATATCTGCAAGTTAATTTAAGCTACCATATACATATAGGTAGTACAACAGTATGGTACAATGCTAATATTTTGCCCTTTAGCATGGAATGCATGTTTTTTAATCCTAAAATCCTATTAAATCGAACCTGTGCACACATAAATAGCTAATCTTATTAGAAAGCACATAAAATAAAACCGCAAAAGGTTAGGAGCACATAATGATGGTAAAATAAAACAAAGTTTTCTATTCATATAATATTAAACCAACTGCGGCATAGAACGGAATTGGAAACAGGGTTTCGTTTTTTTGGCATTTTCCCTTCCCTACTGGTGAAAATGGGGAAAATTGATATAGTGTACCGAAGTAGATACGCAGAGCTCATTTCAATGGAAAATTGAGTATTAAATCTGTCCGTATGCAAATAATGATCTCAATTACATAATTTTTGATCAAATTTCAATTTCCTTTAATATTAGAAGCATGTAATATTATTTGCGTACTAGAAATAACTAGAATTGCCCAGAATAAATATTATTTACTGAAATTTTCTATTAGATTAATAATATTTTGTATCGACTTTTTGTATCCGCAAAAAATTTCAGTTTTCTTCACTTCCCCCTGTTTTCTCCGATGGGACGAAAAAAATGGGTTAGGTTAATGAGGATTCCCCTTGCTAAAACCCTGGTGAAATGTATTTTTTATTCTTTGTCTTACGCTAACATAGAGTAGATATTATATTATTGTAAGCCATAGTCATCATGTCATAAAAAACATGCTCTTTTAGCATTCTAACGCTTTGCTTTAGTATTTTCTTGAGCATAAGCATAGCATGGCACTTAGACCACACACTCCATTCCGCTTCTGCAATATTTCATCATTCTGCATTGATTCTTTATTACTGCAGCAGTGTGTGTAGCTCCAGTTTCAGTTTACAGACGGATATGTCCGCAAAGCACAGCTTTGCACAAAATTCTAAGGCTAATGTTACATTCCTTTTCACTAGAGACTCAGAGACGGACATTACACTAAATGCATACGCAATAAGGATAGGAAGCTAAGCTAAACTAAAGCAAATGCCAAACTGTGTATCATTATAATATATGCCTTAGTTCATAAAGTCTATTAGGCAGAAGACAATTATTATTTCCATTAGTCTCAAAAGTACCAAGGAATATTTGCAAATATTAGCTGCTGAATAGATTTTAAGTTTGCAAGTTTTTGGCTACCGAATATTATTTTGTGCTAATTTTACAATTTTTTGAACTCTGGCTAAAATTGTATTTTAGAAACTCATATTAATATTTGCTACTGAATGAATAATGTTTTTGAATGGATTTTGTTAATTAATGAATTATTTCTGGATTTTGTTTCTGCCCCGTAATGGAATTTTACCATCTTTATAAAAAATATTTTATTTAGATTTCACAAAATGGCTAACAAAATAATTATTGTCTGACTACCTTATATACATTTTGACTATGACATATATATAATTATGCTTATGCCTATAATAAATCACTATATCTACAGAATTCATTTTTCGAGGTGCAGATTAGTTTTTGCAACAAAATATTTTTTAAACTGATAATTTATGGAGGGTCTGATAATATAATCATAGAACTTCTTACCTACGACATATATGTAACAGCACCCTTATAAAATATATACATACCTTCGACATCCACAAAACCTAAACTTAGAAGTACAAGTTACAAGAAGAGCCACTTTAGTCTTCAGTAGTATAGTGAGTATAGTCTAAGTCCCTTTAAATAAGGTTTCCCATACAAAACTAATTATAAAGCACCTAAGCAATATATATTATTATGTTTTTGGCTTTGCTTCACTTGCATCGCACTACATTACATTACATTATCAACCAACATACATAGTAAACATAGCCGAACTTGTCTAACATTGCTTGGTTCTTGTTCTTGGTTTTGTTGCTATTATTTTGTTAGTTGGCAAATGGATCAACTAAAGTACACACGAATACGTACAGCTATACCTAAACTCAACTCATGTGCTCATGTACGTAGAATAATGTATCTATCTGCACATAAATGCCAAATAGAGAACAACAGTAAATAGAAACAGAACGCAAACGTGCCTTGCCTACAGAATAATAATAATACAACGCTCACTTCACGTCTATACATTTTGCACATAGTTTACGTATACTCTAATGTATAAATACTATCAAACCAAATCAAATTAACTTTAGAACAAGTGCATACATATTTTAACAGTGTTTGTAGTGCTTATAGCATTTATACATACAATAATCCACTCTTACATTTAAGTGTACACATTTTTTGGTAAGGGTAAGCCGATTGTATTGTAATTCTTAGTTGTAGTTGTAAGTAAGCTTGTAAGTTGTAAGTAAGCAACTATCTGCTTCAGCTTACATACAATTTACAATGTTATCCTTCTTTCTGGTCTCATTCAGCTTCTGTCTCTCTCTCTCTGTCCTCATTCATACTCCTACTATAGAATATTGTTGTAAGTAAAATACAGTTACAAACTATTGCTGTAGCTTTAAAAGGGCTCTGTACACTGTATATAATACACTTAAAGTATATATTGTTACAGTGTATTTCGTCTATAAAGATTCTTGGGGAACCGTGCAAAATTAATTTCATATAAGAGAATTCCTTACATCCATTTACATGTAAATGGCTTAAAAAGTCGATTAAAGAGTTCAATACTAAATTTCAATACATAGAAATCAATGTATTATAATGTTCCACAATGTTGTATACCTTTTTATAGTCCTTATACATACACTTTCATATTTACTACTCAATAATATTAAGTCCACATTCACAGACGAAGCAAAAATATTATAAATTGTTGTTAAATAGGTTATAAATTCCATATAAGGGTCTCTCAGACAATAATTTAGTGAAAAATGTGCTCCATATATCGATTGCTGTCTTTTAAGAGAATTTCTTATACATATTTTTCCTTATTCGATACAGTGCTAGGCTTTGCTACAGGTAATCCAACCAAAAAGAATATATAAATGTAGGAAATTTCCTTTAAAACATAAACCTTATACACAGAATGAACTTTATCTGTATTTTATTAGCTTTGTGTGCATTTCTATACGAAAAATGGTTAGTTGGAAGGTAGATTGTCGAATTTTTGTGTATATGTAAGCAGGTACTAAGTATACTACAATTACATTCCTTGGTACTTTTATTATTGCAGGCAGATTTCTATAGAATACTATAACACTATATACTACATTTAACTGCATTGAAAGCATGAAGGATATTGAAGCAAGAGATAGTGACAGTTTTAGTATTCCCATTTCTATTGTTAGCATCAGAATCAACATTAACATTAACATTCGCGATTAACTTTAGCATTCACTTCTACTCATTGCTCATCGCATCCACATGCAATTTTGCTATACTCATTTCCTCATCCTAGTGATCCTACATGCTATAAATGGTAAAATTACATTGAAAGCAAACCAATAAAATTCTAATTGTCATTCGGCATGATGGTGATTGTGTGCTCATGGTGTTCCTTTGTTTGTCTACGTCTTATGTCCTAGAATAGGACGGAATAGAATAAAAAATGGCATTAAAGCGTGAATGTATTAAAGCAGAAGAGTATTATCGTCTCGTCAGTCAATAATAAATATAATGGAAAATAGTGAGGTGTTGTGTGTGACGTAGAAAGTTTCTTGTTTGAATCATTTCCAATGGATTATTGTATTAGTAAGTACTTTAGCATACTACTATGCTATACTTAACTTCATTATGTATTAACGTCATTTCATAGCAGATAGCACTTAGTTAGTCATTCATAACCAACACCAAACTATTTACATTACAATACAATACATTCAAGTATATGGAAGAAGTATGCCCGTATAAGTACGTAGTAAGTTTGTGCGTTCTCTTTATGAAAATACCCTTTACATTTATGCACATTGACTATTTACGTTAATGGTAAAGTAAAGTGAGTACGTACAGTGATAGTACAGTGTATTCCATGTATAAGGATGCTTGAGAGCGGTTCTGTACAAAACTCTTTCAAAATAGAAGAATTTCTTATATCAATTGACATTAGATGGCTTAAACAGTCAATAAAAGTGTCCATTTTTAAATTAAAGAATAACTTTGTATGCATTTTGTAGTACAATTGTCCTTATACACTTTCCAATTTACTGTACAATATTAAGTCCTACGTACACAGGAAAAAATATTATAAATTGGTGTTAAATGGGCAAAAAATTCCTTATAAGCGTTTTTCAGGCTAAAAATCTGTTATATATTATAGTGACTTATTTCCTTTTATAAAAATTCCCTATATCTATTTTAGCACTTCAATAACATTTTCATCTGTAAAGCATACAATGTAATTTTCTAAAATTCGTTCCGTGTACGGTCTTTATACTGGAATCCTTATAGACATAATTCACTGTATACAGAGTCTCGTATTGTTATCCCTATCTCTGGTTGATATGATGTGATGTTTCTCAATGCGATGTAATGCAGTCACCTTTAAAGTGCAGAAGTGAAGTGAGCTAAAGCTAAGGTGAGCTCATGATCATACTTTTGCTCCGCTTATACGTTTACATACATTAGTTTGCGTTTACACTTTAAAGTGTTACAATGCAGCTGATTGTGATTTAATTTGGATTTTATTTTACATACTAAAATAAATACAGTGGGATTTTTTCTCTGTGATATGATAATACAAAAATATCTTTTGAATTTTTCTCAAGTGTCAACTGAAGTTTCAAGTTCTGTGGTATAAAATAGTAAAAAGAAGACAAGTAAGACTAATGAACAAATGCCTTGGAAAATTAAGTGATATTTACAATTTTACAAGCAAAAGCAAACCAACGTTTAGTGGTAGTGTTTATTTTAGAATAAGCGAAGCAAATATCAAACCCAACTCAACGAGAGAGAGCTACACATAAATAATATTTATGTCTAATATTTAACAATAGAAATCTTCATCATCGTTTTTTATTGTGGGAAATGTGTGTAAGTGAAGCTAACAGCGTGAATAAATATTGCAAAAATTACAAAAGTTTTATGGTTTTATAGCATTACTGTACTTATGAGTGTTTGAGTGTGTCTGTATAATATAACGGTACGGCAGCGGAAGGCAAAGTGAGAAATTAGTGTTGTGTCTGTGAGGAAGAAAGTGAAAATTTCACATAAATTGATAATATTTTCTACACAAAGTTTTTGAAAATGACGTCGTTTTTCCGCAATTTGGGAAGGACAAATATAAAAGACAGCCATTCCTATATTTATCACTTGGGATATGATAATAATGCGCAAAGTAAGTAAAAAATTCTTTATCAAAGTATCATTGTGGTTTTTTATTGGTATTTCCGATATTGTATGATTAATCATGATTTTTTTGTGTAATACTCAGGAAATCCTACAAAGAAATTCACAATAGACGAATGTACACCATGGGTGGGGAAAAGAGCACTTGTAAATCTACAGAAATTCGGAGGAAACACCGTTGGCACGATAAAATATATTGGAATAGATCCACAAGGGATTTTATGTGCTGGAATCGAATTCGTAAGCAATTTTTATTAAGTTATCTTTAAATGCTCCTTAACAATACTAACCCACAAATGTTTTTGACAAGACAGTGTATTAGTTGCCAAAAAAATATAACAACAGTAAGTGCTTAACAAAATACATATTTCCCCACGACTTTTACTAAAATTGCCCAAATTAATATGTTTACTTCAAATTTAAATGTAGCTAAATAATTGACTACACAGGTGCATGGTAGGTAAGGTACCACCAATAATATAGTATTTATGAAGTCATTTTTATTAAAAGTTATGGGGCAGTTGCGTGTGTCTATTGTGGGTGGGTATTAATTTGTTAAATAAGTAAATTTTTAAAGCAAATTACAAAAGTAGAGTTTTGGAAAAACATTTCTGCTCTTATTGTTATCGGTTGTGCTGTATAGAATAATATTAAAGTTAATTAAGATGCATTTATAGGAATACTATTGTGATTATTATTATTAATTGAAGAAAATTGAGAATATTTTATATTTTGTGTGTTTAGGATACATTCATCGAGGGGATGTCTGGAAAAGTGAATGGGCAGAAGCTATTTAAATGTAAGCATGGCCATGGACTTCTTGTACCCGTGGAGCGTGTCATTCTGATGGATCAAAATGCGTCACATTCCGCAATGAGCAGAACAAAATCAATGCCAAATATATCAAGGCATGAAGCTAGTCGTAAAAACTGGAATTTGGCCAGTTTTGTTCCTGATAAACTAGAATATCTTAATATTGGTGATAATGTGGTCTGGATGGGCGCAGCTGCACCTGCTACGGGTATTGTACGATGGATTGGAAGGGAAGGATCCAATACTCCAGTAAAAGTTTGGTTGGAAATGGTATGTATGTGGAATGGAATAGTATTATAAATAATTCTGCTCGATATTTTAAAAAGTATTCTTTTGCTTGCAAGTATTTCTTATTTTTGCAAACAGTATAATATAGTAATGATTGGCAATCTGTGCACAATGGTAATGGTGTTCACCATTGGCGCATGGAGTATTGTTTTTGCTTAATATGTTTGTAATAGTAATCAATTATGTTACCGTTTTGACAAGTATTTACTAGCAATTAGTTTGGCAATGGTATAATAATTGGGCAATGCCAACTTTTTTACTCATATTTTGTGATTATTATTGCAAACATTTAATATTTTTGTTATGCTCAATGTTTATGCAAACAATTTTACACAATATTTTCAAAATAGATGTCTTACACAATATCTTAAGAAATATTTTTTGCTAAATGGGCTTAATTTCATTTCAAACAAGATTATGACGGCAATGAATTGTGCTGTGTTAGTAACATTATAACAAATTGTCAGAGTATGTATACTATATAAGGCTAGTTACTATATTGAACTATTGAACAATAAATGAAATAGAATAAAAGGTTAATACCCTCATTTCTTTTCTGATATCTTCAGGATGAAGTTATCGGCTACGGAAATGAGGAGCAGATGTTCTGTACGAGTTTCGGTTGTGAAAGAGGTCGTGGAAGATTTCTGCCTGTAGAGGAACTGATGTTGTTAAGCGACTTCCTTCCTTCTGATAGCAGTAACAATACCCCAGAAAGTAATAAGTTATCTAGGTCAGTGTCAACTTTTGACGCTTCTGCAAGTGGCCCCTCCTCATCACAACACCAATCTTCAACAAGAGATGCTATAGACTCTGGAAAATCTCAAGGTAATTAATTCGAATAAAGTACCCATATTATAATTCTGCCTGGTCTACGTACTATAAGGAAGTTCCTATCTGATGTATGAAACGAATTTTAGAGGTCTCGAGGTCTGTTTAGTAACTTGTAATTCCTAGCACAGGACTGAAATCGAAATGTACATACAATAAGGAATTCTTGTAGAAGAAAATTAATAGCTATAGCTCACATTTTTCAAGAATTTTTAAAGGGAATTAAATATAAATCATTTTTAACAACAATTTACAAAATCTGTGAATGTCTAATTAAAATTGCTCAAAAGTAAATAAAAAAGTGTATAAGGAAGGACTATTAAAAGGGTAGACAAAATTCAGAAACAATATATGTTTTGAGTAGTTTGTACGTATCTCCCCAGTTTATATATATATTTATTATATGTATATTATGCAAATTCGGTAGATAGTTTATTGCATATTTTGAATGGTTTAAAGAGGAATTTTCCCATACATCGGATACATTGCATGAATTTAGCTTACACTATAATATTGTGCTATTGGAAAAAACGATGAATATTAAACTTAATTCCCTTTTCTAATGTTCTGTTCCTTTATTATTATTTTACTAAATTAATCAGTGACAGATATGTAACTCTCCGATTTTGTTGGAAATATTCAGACATGGTTTCAGGAGTAGACAAATATTTCTCGTATCCATCCTTAGTTATTTATTATTTTTGTAGTTTATTCACTTTTCAATTAAAAAGATGTATAAATGGGGAGCTTTCATTTTATCAACTAATATTCCACCTATATGGTGTATTTTTTCCATTAACTTCGATTTTTCACTTTTCACAGCCAACAGCATAATTTTTTCCTGAAAAGGAAATTAGTCCATGTCTGATAATTTTCAAATAGTGCTTGTTCTTGATAGAATATAAATCTGAATATTTATTTAGCAGGTTGTGAAGTTGGGACATTGATAGATCTATTCGATACCCCAAACGAGGAAACAAACATGTCCGGAGCCGATACAGCATTCTTCTCAACCAATATCCAAGCCCAAAAGCAGAACCACGCGGGATTTCCATTAGCTGCTTCCTCAGCTCCTGTTGATGATGATGATCCCTTTGTGGTCACACTGCCTTCAAATTTGGGACCTTTTCCTTCTGCTCCCATTCAAACCCCAACGACACCAAAATCGACAAATCCTTTCAATTATCCTGATCAATTTTCGAATTTTTCTGATCCTCCCCCTCAAATTTCCAACCAAAGAGTGTCACCTACTCCAATTTGGCATAATCCAGCTCCAGCATCCTCATCTTTACCTAATGGATTCGGAGAAACTAAGCCAGCGCAGGAGTATGGATTTGTTGCTGGATTATTAGAAATGCCAAAAATTTCACCTCCTCCTCCAGCAATTAAAAGAACACCTACTCCGGATAAACCATCCAATTATCTTCCATCATTCATCGTGCCTCCAATTAATATTCACGAATTTTATAAAACTAGAGGTAGAATTGAAAAAATTAATTTTAAACAGACTAAATGTAATCAGAAAAATATTATTAATATTTCGCTTTTATATTTTCAGGAATGAGGGGAATTCAAGGAAACCGTAATTCATGCTACATAGATGTAGTTCTGTTTTCCATGTTTGGTTTTACAAATATCTTCGATTCACGAATGTTGGAAGAAACTGGAAAGTTTAATAACCAACCGGAAACGGAAGTAACAAGACTTACACGAAAAGTGCTCGCAGAAAATATAGTCAACCCATTAAGAAGTCAATATTACTGTTCCTCAGAAGGAGTTACTAAACTCAGAGAAATTCTTGTTCATCTAAGCAATAAATTGGACGGAGCATTCATGGGTAAGCTTATAGTATATTACAACTATGCAAAAGAATCCATTTTTCTCGGTAATGGTAATTTGCATTACGTATTTATTGATATTTTTCCAGATGTCGAAGAATTCATGTTTTTGTTGTTCGACAAAGTGTTCCATTTAGAAGAATTCATTCACTACGATATAAATGTGAAAGATTTCATGCACCAAATTAATTTGGGGACGAATCAAAGTTTAGCTCGTGTGAATACAATCGGCATTTGTCTACAATACAGCATGGCTGAATATAAATTGAAGTTCCAGGAGATCCCAACGCCAGCATTTATCATTCAAATGCCCAGAACTGCTGGAAATATGGTTGAGGATGCGATTATCATTCCTACCTTGACTCTTAACATAAGTAACTTAATGCACGACCAAGGTAAGCTATTTTTATTTAATTTTTATTATTACCTTATTGTGTCACAAAAGCTTGGATATATGAAAGCCTGTCCGCCCTTTGTCCATTAAAATAAAAATGCACAATAATTACCAGCCTAGCTTAAATTAACCATCAATCTTTATTCATAAATTACTAGGTTCATCAAATTATGGAACAACATTGAACTTGCTTGCAGTGATATGCATTCACGATCACCATTATACAACATTTGTTAAATGTGGAGAAGGTGCTTTATCTCACTGGGTGTTCTACGATTCAAATCCCAGCGAAGGGTGCCCAAAGGTTAGTAAAATCTCATTAATTCCTTATCTTATCAGACAATGTCCTCACATTTATTTTATTTTATCGATATCCTTATATAACACCACTTGGTTAAATGATTCATTAAAAATGATGATTAATGGTTAAAATACTACTATACTGTAAAATACACTAAGGCACATTCAGCAACGTTCCTCTTACAATACATGGTGTCTCATAACTTTTTGCAATTTTCGCTGCCGCTATGCTTAACATACTTCCCGAACTTCTGCGTAATTATGACGTTTTTGGGGCATCTAACTTCAGACTCCCTAAGCCCATAACAATTTGTGAATTTTGAAATCTGTCCGCAAAAAATGGGAAGGATTTTTTTCAAGCAGGTTTACTACGGTGCATGCCATAAAGGAGCAAATAGTTATGACACACCCTCTGTAGATATAGTGGAATATGACATCTATTCATTCATATGTACAAAAAATGCAAAATTGCGATCAAGTAATGAAAGTTTATGTTGATAATGGGCACAAAATTATGATAAATACATTACATGCGTTAACTACACTTGTCTAAAAAATTATTTTCCATGTGATTTTTGCAGATAGAAATTCTTCCCAAAATGGGAGAATGGCTGGAAGGCCTTGAGCGAGGATGCAACGATAGTCCAACAACAATCATTCATGACAGACACAAATATCACCCGATGTTGCAAGACCTTCTGTCTAATGCTTATGTCTGTATTTATTTCTCACCTGAAGCACTTATGAAGGAAAACTACAGAAACAAGTAAATAAACTGCGATAGGTGATATGTAGTGATAACCGTAAAGGTGAACAAAACAATGGATTAATTTTTTAGGCTCTTATTATTGTTTGTTTTTCTCGTCTTCTTGTTTTGTTTGGACACCTTTTTGGTGGACTACTATATAATAACATTACAACTAAAACACTTTTATTAAATATAAATAAATACATGATAATTTGTATTTGTAAACTCGAAAACACGTAATTTGCACTCAAACTGATAAAAGTCATGCAATGTACCTTAAACTTGATAAAAATACCATACATACATACTTTATCGTAGTTAAGCTAACAAAATACCATCACCGAATTAAATTATAGGGGAAACTAACCGTCCTTTGATGGTCTATTAAGTATTTTAATGTAAAGTTAAGTGAATTGAACTGACTGAACTTATAATGGGGGTGATCAGTAAACATTTTAATACAGCTTGTATTTAAACTCACACACCAAAAATACATACCAGTCCGCAATGTTTTATTGTATTTTGCTTCAAATTCTATTATTTAATAAGCAACAAAATAATAAATATATCCACAAAAATACTCTCAAAAACGTAACAAAATACTAATTTCTAAGCATTTTTTAATATAAAATTTATATATTAATACTATTGTGGTACTCTTTATAGTCATAATATTATCTTAGAAGTCATTAATTACATGGCTAACGAAATATTAATCTACGCCTTTTTATTATTTGTGGGAAATAAGTATTTTGTTGGAGTAGTATTTTTATAATTATTTATTATTTTGTTGAGTAATTAATAATAATAATAATAAACCATGGCAATGGGTGTCCAACTGTATTGGCAGGCTGTGGACGCGGTTAAATGTGTGCCCACCTCTGC
>JAQFYC010004360.1:0-17435 GCA_034694165.1 Tomocerus mixtus | reverse complement strand
GTTGACGATGACACAACACCCAGATGCATTCCAAAACTTAGTGAAGACTGCTCTGCAGCATTTTCAAGTAGTGTTGCAAGACCACGACCTTGTCCACGAGGAACAGTCTCTCAGTCTGATGGTGGGTGCGCAAGAATTGTCTCATTTGGTGGTTAATACTGCATAAATATGTTATACGCAGTTATATAAGTAAAGTACCTATAAATATATTGTTTAGCTAACAAATAAATGAATGCCTATTGGTACGAGGAAAAATTTCAAAATTGAATTAAATAAAAATCTGCTTTGTTATTTGCGTTTGCGAATGTTTTGTTATAAAACTTGTATTAACCTACACTAAATGCACAGTGCATTTAGTGTCGGTTAATGCATTATGCACTCCAAGAATCTTAATCTAATTTCAACGTAGTATTATATATCATAATATATAAATTTTTGTATTAAGTATGCTTTTTTCGTGGAATACAATTATATTTTCATTTAATGAATTGTTTTCCCCGAATATTTTAAAAGCACGTTGTCTTGTCTTCGGCATTCTAAATAAAAATAGAGTTTAGTTCTTTAAATGCGTAAGGGACAATACAAAGTATATATTTTTGAAAATTCTGAAAAGTTGAGACAACGCCACATGATCTATGATCCATCCAAAATATATGCAATTAAGACTGAATGCGATATCTGAGCTAATAGACGCGCGCAAGTAGGTATTAATTATTTTTACTTCACTTCAATTTTGTGACCTGTGCATTTAAAGGAGGGTTTTGGCTCTGAAGCTGACGGGTTTAGACTGAAAGTGGTTATTCAGGTTTAATAATAATTCCTGAGAGAATCCGAGTCGAGTGTAATAAACTGCAAAAATTAATCTACGTAATATTCCATTTCCCCTGTACAACAGTAGTAGAATATATTTGTATTTGTATAGTATATCAATGTAAACCTCACTTTATACTCTTAGGAACTACTTCATCTTCCGGAGCTCTAATAAACAGCTTAATATCATTTAGTAAAAGCTGTAACTGCTAATTAATCTAATATTAATCTAATCTGTTTATCCAAGTTATTTTCACTACTTAAATGAAGTTTATCCGTGTAGTAGTATTTTTAGCTAAAGGTAAATTTACAAACTAGAAAACAGAGGAAAACTATTTTTTGATAGATTTATTTTTTAACAATTTAAAGAGCCGAAGAAAATGAATTCCAAATCACAATTCTTCGTCAATATTTTTCTTTGCTCGTGCTCCTTATTTTTAACGGTCTATAAAATCTCTGCGGCTAGTGTAAAGCCAAGGAATCGGGCCGAAGTGTCTAAAATAGAAAATAAATTACCAAACAGTAGTCCAACAAATATCATGGCTTCCTGGAACAAAACACACGTCTCTTTGGAAATCAAATCTTCCAAAATCGCTGGCAGCATTTCGGTCTTGTTAAATATTGAAAAGGACGAACCAGGAGAGTTGCATTGCTCAAACGGATATTGCTCACCATTGCCTGACCTTGTGGAAATCCCAGATGATGCTTCTGTTAAAACTTTGGGAGTCGGGTATGGAAATTTTGTTAAATTTTGGACAATGAATTATAGATTATGTTATTTTTTCTTTTTAATGGCAGTAGCAGTGTAGTTCCTCCAATCCTCATTGATAATGATTCCGAAGAAGAAATAGAAGATAGTTGGTTTGAGTATCTTATTTACAATGAAACGGGGAGCCTCTATCCATCGCACAAATACGAACCCAAGAAAAATATTCAAGGACCGTGTGGAAATTTAATGCGAATAGAAAAAGATCTAAAGAATCCAAAATACTTGGCTTGCAAATGCATCGAACCTTTAAATATTAATTGCAGAAGTCGGCCAGTTATTTACTGGGAGCAAGCAAAACGGTGCTACTACGCCTATGATCAGGTAAATAAGCAAATAAAACATTTGTCTAAAAATACTTTTTCTTGTGCTCTTATACAAAAGTATTTTAATTAATTTTATTATTTTCAATATTGAAAATAATAAAATTAATTAAAATACTTTAAAATACTTAAAAGATATTTATCTTATTTTTTACTTTAAATGGCTCAAACATTTTAACAACAAACATTGGCACTTTGTTTTTATTAAAATCAGTTTGTTGAAAAAAACCACTTACTTCACGTGCATTTTACATTTTCTTTTAATTACGGGCTAGTACAACTTACCATATCAAAAATTATATTATATTTCTCGAGAATGAAATAATTTATTGTTCGTCTATACGGCAAAGGATACCAAATTGCTAACAAACTAAAAGGTGTGACCTTCTTATTAAAAACCCTGAAATATTGTCTATGTACCGTTGTTAAATATAGGGACCGTGTGCAGAAATGGAATGGGTTGTCTATAGTGAAACCAGAAATCCAACATGCCAAAAGAATCCTTGCTCTTCAGTGGACCATTTTAAGAATGACGAAGATAAGAAATTTCCTCTTTTTAATTTCTTATTTCTCCTTAATGGAACGTGCTACAGGACGGATACAAAAGCGTTTTGTTCAATTGAAGACGATACCGCTTATTTTCCTGTGGGCAAAAATACACCCTTATGCAATTTTCGTAAATTATGTAATACGCCTACGTCAGTTGAACAAATAGGAATATGTCCAAAAGGAACATCGCTTCAAGATGATGGTGGTTGTGCACGAGTTCCAATCCTAACTCATTCAGTTTAGCTAAGATTGCTAAACTGCTAGATTGCTAGTGGACCTTTTTGTAATAAATAGTTAATACATATTTTACTGAAAATAATTATTTAAGATACATTTAGCGATTTTTGATACACAACGGACATTATAATTTAGTATAATTATTGAATTATGGTAATAACGTAAGAAACCGATCCAGGGTCCATTTGAGGGACACAGAGAGGTCTAAACATGACGCTGATTTTAGCTAAATATTATGAGATGAGCAGAAAAAGCGAGAGTAATAAATATGAGGTAATAGAAAAGAGTACATTACGGTACTTTATCTAACCAAAACCAGTCTGAGGTTACATATATATATATTCGTTACATTTATATAGATACAAGATGTTAATATATTAATATACGACGCCCAATTGACGCAACACGAAAAATGTTACAAAAAGTAGTTTGTACATCGTTTCTGCAGTATAATTATAGTTAGTTAGTATAATACTTTTTATGTAATTCAAGATATTCTTATAAAATTATTAAATATCTACTATTTGCAACTATTATGTATGTACTTCATCAAAGTAGACATAATTTTGTGTCCTTGATTTTTATTTGTAAGCTGTACAGCTTTGATTGATCTTTGTCAATTTTCTGAAAATTTGCAAATGGAAAAGTGTATCAGCGACGTTACTTTGGTCTGACAAAAAGAGTACGTACAGTGCAGTGATTGTACCCATTACAGATATCTCAACTATTTACAGAACAGTAAATATTATTATCTTGTAAAAATATATTTTAGTTTATAAATACATAGATCAACGTTTCGTTGAATAAGAAAAATAAAATTGGATAACGACGATAGTGGATTAATGATTTAAGTATTGCAGTTGCAACCCATTTGGTTATATTGCGTGTAATAATGTACCGAACTGGTTTATCCCAATAATATATGACAGTGATGAGGAAATTGAACTGCAAATTGGATTTGCAGTTTTGGCAAAGGGTTTGATTGTTACAGGTGGTTATTCTGGTAGGGTCAACGCCAATAGGATAATTATACAGTAGGCTATTGATTACAGGAATATATTAAAAAGTTGATTCTTTCGACCAATTTTTACTGAGCAAAGGATTTATTCTATAAGTATATTTAATCTATTATACTCGCAGTCATTCGTCCCCGGGAAGCTAAGTAACTTAGACCTCAATTTATTGGAGCTAAAAATAATCTAGTGATAAGGTAAGACTAATAATTGTGTACATCTTATATGGTTATAAATGCAAAATAAAATATTTAGTTAACAAAATATCTAATGTGTTCATATAAATAAATGCCTGCTTATATTCTATAGCATTATTACCCAATTGAATTTAAATGTAAGTTATTAAAGTTTTAAAATTGTGTTTATGTACATATAGTTTGGGAATTTACTGAAAATGAATTTTAAAGCCCACGCCAATATTTTCCTTGTCTTGGGGTCATTCTTGTTAATGTCCCACTGGATATCTGCGGCTGCGGCAACTTCAAGGCAAGTATTTACAATATAATGTTTTATATACCATCAGATCTCATTAGCTTAATGGTTTTACATTTATTTTATTTTTAATTTCGACGTGAATAGCAGTGAAGCTTTGTCAACTCCTACTGAAAACGGAGAAACTACTTTTGGTCTCGAGTTTCTTCCTTACAATGAGACGGGAACGCTCTACCCATATTACAATTATAACAAAGAAAAAAACACTATACAGGGACCTTGTGGCAAGTTCATGAAATTAAGTAAGGAATCGTATGATTCCAAATATTTGGTCTGCAAATGCAAAGAGCCTGAAAACGGTTTTTGCAGGACTCGTCCAATAATGTACTGGGAGAAAACAAAACGATGCTACTATGCATTCGACCAGGTTACCAAAGACACTTTTATAATATAATTCATGTAATTTTTTTTTCACATTCTGCTATTAAGCGTAATAGTTATTAAGCTGTGGAAAATTACCAGCGCTCCTTGCCC
This sequence comes from Tomocerus mixtus, assembly GCA_034694165.1. Classification (NCBI taxonomy): domain Eukaryota; kingdom Metazoa; phylum Arthropoda; class Collembola; order Entomobryomorpha; family Tomoceridae; genus Tomocerus; species Tomocerus mixtus. The sequence goes on along the minus strand of JAQFYC010004360.1, from coordinate 12,771 downwards.
GATTTGCCAGACTATACTTTTAACATTAAATACTTTGTATTTTAAATAGGGGCCTTGTGGTGCAACGGAGTGGATTGTTTACAATGAACATGGAAATGTTGTATGCGAAAAAAATCGCTGTCCCACAGGATCACCACGAATGGACGAGGATGATTATAATTCAAGAGATTACAACATTACTTTTTTTACCCATCATGACCGAAAATGTCACAAGACAGACACACAAGCATTTTGCGCAAATGGAAAAGAAGCATATTTTCTTCAAGACGACATTACACCCAGATGCATTCCACAGCTTCCGCGATATTGTCAGGAAACCTACGTCCATACTTATTCGGAGCCACTTGGTTGCCCAAAAGGAACAAACCCCCAAGCTGATGGTGGATGTGCACAACCTGTCTCATTTTCAGGTTAGTGGTTGCATTGTTCTGCATTTAAGTGTTTATTCATTTAACTTAAAATAAAAGCAACAATATGGTTTGAAATAAAACTACCTTGAAATAAAACCACAAATAGTGAAACGGTCAAATGTTTATTTGCAAAAATAGCGTAGAATGTTGAATAGAATAATTTATAAATATATAATAACTACAAATTACTGAAGGAAAACAATTGGATTGGACAATTGGATTGACCAGTCAATATCAAAAATCCAAAAGTTGAAGAGCAATATTTATTTTTCAGAAATAGTAAACAATTTGAGTAATTAGAAGGGCTCATGTTTTTCGTATAGTTAATTTGTATTTATTTTTTATTTTCAATATTTTATACACATATTTGATTTTTAGAATTATTTTCGGAATTATGAATGTCATTAAAATTAGTACTTATACTTATATCGTGCATTGTACTGTCTTACTACATTATATAATTAGTCGAGTATTTTAGTATACCTGTCTACCCTTACATTTTAAATTTGTTTTGGGTATTTAAATAAAAATAACTAAATACAGCATTTCTACTTCATAATTAGCCAACTAAACTAGTTTTATAAATATGTATACAATAAAATATGAAGGTTACTTTGTTTTCGTAGCAGATAACTTAACTAGCATGTAACTTAGTGTTAAAACATATTTATTTAAAAATACTACACTGATTTCCTGTTGATATTTTTATATCTTCGTTATTACGAGAGGGTGGCGGTTGCATATCTCTGAAAGGCACACAAAAACAATCTCGGACTAAGCGTTCAGATGGCTTCGGTCTATGCACATTACAAAGGGCGGCGTACATTTTCGTCCCAACAATGTCAGCCTTGCAATTTTCTTGACATGATTCAAAACGCCGTTTCATACTGTTCCCCGTGGGACGATTATTATCCGTCCAGCAATAAGAATTTCGAATTCGCTGAAATTAAAAATAATTGCATTCGTTAGCATCTTAAAATTTATTGCCTCTCTCAGAACGCTACAATAGGAAAATGCCAGTAACATTTTCTGAACATCTGGCCCAGGAAAGGAATTAAAAAAGTTCTGTCATTCTTCTACAACGAAACTAAACAATTCTCCTACCATAAAAATTGGAAGCGTTCTTTTAATAAAATAGTTTTAATATTTCTATAAAATGGAGCTTACTGTAGCAAACTTTGAACAGAGGCAGTAAATGTCTTGCGTGCTAATTCTGAGACGACCTTCGGAACAAGTTTCTGTAATTAAACTGTATCCATCACATGCTCTAGCACAATAGGTTGCTTTTCGGTTACGCTCATTTGCAAATAAAGGACCTCCATGAAACTGTAAAATGAGAATCAAAATATTCAAAAATAATTAAAAGTGGCATGCGAAGAAAATGTAAATTATTTAAATTAATTATAATTAATTAATTGGGTACTGACTGATGAATATAAATGTTCGTGCTCCGTTTCTTCTTCTATCGCGTCTTCAGAATTTGTCGGAGAAATAATTAGGACAAAAAGGCAGAGCACAAAAGCAGTTTTCATTTTCCAGCTGCCTTAATTTGAATAATTATTGACCAGCCTTCTGCTAATTAATTTTGATTTTAACAAAAATCCTTTGCAAATCAATCAATAATATTTTGCGTAAATTGTTTGTGAAAACTTTTAATTTTATAGTAGGAATACTAGGTACTTTCTTTTATGCGTCGATGCTGTTTATTGTAGGAACTTGCTTAAGGAAATGAACATTTTTCTTAAAAGTTGGAAAGGAGTAGTCTATAAAGGATATTGTATATAAATGTCATGAATGAAAATCCTGATATCCCAATATTTACATATTTATTTATAGTAACATTCATTTTACTGTTATTATTTGTGTTATGGGTACAAAATACAAAGAGAAGGGATCAAGACTATGATGATTAAATCACATTGAATGAATGTTCTGTTTTATTTTCTGTGTTGTAGTGTATGTACCGATTTTGTATATGTACATTATGTATGTACGCCCACTACACACAATACTGCGTTACTGGAATTAGAGTTGGGATCAAATCGATATTCTCAATATCTAGATGTAACTTTTTTAGAGACGGGTCGAGCTGATGCTCTAGAAACATATTTCACCCAATTACGCCTTATTGTTCATATTTTAGACTTAAATTGTAGTTTAAATTGTAGTTTTTAGACAAGTAAATGTAATTTCTAATGACATTGGACCACCCAATTTATTTCATGAATTTATTGTTGTATAGACTAAAAATAAATCGAGACGAACTGAGAACTACAGAAAAGTTGGCGACTCCGTCACCTCTCTAGTATATGAAACACTATAGGCTACCTATAACAACCTATATGACTTAACATAATAACGGGTAATGTAAGTTCCCCAAACATATCTATCACTTTTATGTGATGAATCCTGTGAGTTCTGTCTATTAAACTGACTGTGTTTGTAAGCCAACACACATACACATTTTGATTATGGAAATTAACAAAGGGAAAGGAAAATGTATTCTTAGAACTCTTATCTTGGTTCAGTGTGATAATTCACAGGGGAACGTCTAAATTAAGATGAAAAGAGGTGGATGCCAAAACACTGCTTATTTATGACTAATGTAAATACTAAAATAATTCTATTTAATAATATTAAAGCTAAATTTTCCTTAAACTGAAAAACTAAATTGGAAAAGAATGCATTATGCTGATATAATACCCTGCAAGACAGTAAAGAAAAAACTGGTTTGAAGAAAACAACATAATTTAAAAGAGAGAAAATTTTTTTTATTGGCAAAGTTCATTTTCCATTTTTATGAATATATTATAGTATATTTATATTTGCACAAATCCACGAAAAAAATGAAAATTGAGAAAAAGAAAGAAAATGTATTTCGATTTGGATCAGTAAGTTACAGCATCATCAATAAGCCTTTGGTAATGATCGTAAGCAACGAGAGTTTCCCTTTCGGCAAATTCCTCCTTCCCTGGAGCAATTGGGACGACTGGAAACACTTTTTCGTAGCCGTCTGGATTGACAAAGTAAATGAAACTCTGACGTGGCTCCGTAGCAGGGCGACCTTCTGTCAGAATCCTTACGCGATGTTGCTGCGTGTTTTGTATTCAAACAGTAATTAATTATAATTACCTCTCAACAGTATCACCTTAATTAAAAAGGTTTATCCTTATAATATTCTAAGAAACAGAAACACAATCTTAGGAAACTTCTCCTTACTGCAGCACGAAGCTGTCCAGCCGTCCAAAGTTCCATTAATTGACCACTGTTGATGAGAATTGCGTCTTTTATTGGCGTGGCTGGAATCCATTTGCCACAAGAAGAGCGCACCTGCAAAACACAATGGGAAATTAATTAGTAATTAATGCAAAAATATTTTAAAATTTTTAATTCTGAAGAAATAAGTGGGAAAATTGTTATAATCGTACCTCTAGGCCGCCAACCATATCCTGAAAAGTATAAAAAGTACAATATTAGCATATTTAACACAATTTCATAGGTAAAATAGTTCATTTGGTGAAAATTAAAAGAAAAACACCAATTGTGTGAAATTTAAAGCAATTATGTGTGTGAAGTGAAATAATACTTTAGTATGAAAAGGTGCATTTGCACCATTTCCCGCATTACAATTATTTATAACCACGCCAATGATTGTATAAAAATATCCTTTAAAAGCTAAAAACATTACTTTTATTTCAAATTAAAATGCATTACTAACATGCATTTATCATTTTTTAGTTTTCTTGTAAAATTGTACATTATTTTTTAGCTTTAAATGATTTACCTGGAAAAGAAGGGTAATGGATCCCCAATCGCTATGCTCCCCACATCGGATGGCATCTGGGGGAATATTATCATTGGGATTCAAATTATAGTAGTACAAACTTCTCATCTGAGTTTGAGTTTTAACTGAAAGATCATCCAGATTTTTATGTCTCTTTACGAAAAAATCTTCGTCGTCCAACTTCAAATACTTGGCCAAACATCTCAGAAGTTTTTTGGCACAATTCCCAAGGTCCTTTTGCACATTGTCAAAAGCTGTGTAAAATCCAGAAATTTCTTGCGGGTACATAGATTTGGTCTGTCCATCTTTACCCCAAACGTCCCAAAGCTCACGAAGTTCCGTGGAATTCTTCTCCGCTTCGTTTAACCTTTCAAAAAATGCATAAGGTTTAAATACAGTTCTTCCCGCGTGTAAATATTCCCTAATAAGGAATTTCAGAAAGACTGCTTGGTTTACATCTAAGAAAAAATTAGAAATCCCTCACAGGCACAAACTATTCAAATATCAGATTTGCACTAACTTTCAGTCTAAGATACTCTATAAGGAATTTTCTAACTAGTTAATAAAAAATAGCATTAATGCCTGTGAATGTGTAGTTAATATAATTGAATGGTATGTTATGTGTTCCTTATAGGAAAGTGTATAAGGACTTATAAAAGGGATACAACTTTATTATTTCAACAACTAGGTATGTTCTTTATAACCGCAAATTTTTGAAACTTACAGTTCATCTCCTGGGCCAGCGTATCCATGAAAAGATTTTGATGGGTTTTCTTTTCGGTATTTTCTTTTTATTTCTCCTGGTAGCTCAAAAAATTCTCGAGAAACTTTGTAGATTTCGTCCAACTGTGGAAAATAGAAATTGTCGTTATTTTTTTCTAAATTCTGGAGAATTGCAACCTTATAATTTACATTGAATTTGTAGCGTTGCAAAACTGTATTCCCATTCCCCTTTAACAATGTATGAAATATCCACATGAAATAATCTATGTTCATTACTTTTGACTTTTGTGACATAAATTGGAAGAATTACAGAATAAAATCTGTTTTATTGAACAAAGCTGTTCAAATTAAATATAAATGCCCTAATTATGTAAAATTAGATTATGTGAATACTTACAGCTAAATAATTAGAATTAATATTTTCAATTTCCAAGAAAAATCATTTTTTAGATTAGTATTTCCTTTACCTTTTGCCTATCAATTCCATGATTGACAATGTAAGCAAAACCAATGCTCCCCATTGCTGCCCCAAGATCTTGGGCAACTTTATCATAATCCTCTTCGCTCACTTTATCAAATGAGCCAATAATTGCAGAAACGTCAACCACTGGAATATCCTTCATGATTTCAATCTTCTTTGTAAAACTGAGAATTGAATTTTCTATTCTTTTTTAATGTGTATTGTAGAAATCTATTTTCTACGTTTTAATTACGATTTATATTTTGAGAAGCTATAATAACTGAACAAGAATTTTTACTTAGAATCGTACACAACATAAATAATTTCGACTTGATAGAGGTAAACGAGATTCACAACTAAACTTTATTTATGTACTTATTGCAACTTTTGAAACATGGGTGCCTATACCTACTCGCTGGATATGTGTTTTGTTTTGATTTTTTATTCCTTAAATGTACCTGAGTATTTTAACAAAGATCTATTTTCCTTGGATGCTGAAGGTTGAAAGGATAAAAAAAGGTTACCGTCCTGGCCAAGGTGTTTAATGATACTGACAACTTATAAATTGTAGTATCATTAATATAAATAAAATATAAGGTTGCATGTAATATATATACTAGTGTTAATGAAATGGAGATAGTCAGCTAAATGATACTAAGTATATACCTATATATCCTACCTTTTCTGCTATGTAATCTAACGAGGTATTAACAGCAACGTCTACAAACACTGACAAGGACAACATTATGATGAATTTTTTACTTTTATTTGACTGATCAGATAATACAACAACAACGTCGAGACACCTAAACACATTACGTAAGTATATGCAAATGTATTATATTTCTGCATGGAAAGCCCTGAACTACGAAAGCGTAAACTGTATTCTTAGATCAACATTGCAATATTTCAAAACACACTTCATACAATAGAACAGTCATACGGTGATACATGCAGTAAATGTTCATCAATTACCAACTAAGTTAGAATCTTTACTAATTACGATTTCAAATTTGTTTGACGTATAATTTCAGGAAATGAACTAATTTACACTGTAGAATGAATTATCAAAACTAAATATTATACAGTGTGCTCCACACAGTGAAAATAAGTTTCAGGACACCCTGTATACTATGTGGTACCAAAATTGGCAAACTGAACCTGTCAAATTCCAAAAGCACCTACCTTTAGCTGGTAATACGTTTCAAGAATGCGAATAAATAATGATAAGCACATGCTCATCCCATTGTCCATCAAAATTGCTTTTTATTATATTGTTATGTATTCACCATAGGCAAAGTAACTTGTACTTAATTTTGCTGCTGTTACATTCTACAATAGAATCTGTGATCTGTAGTTGTAGTCTGGACCACTGGACTATTTGCACACAAAACCTGTGCACTAAAAGAAGCAAACAAGGTGGTGAAACCTCTTTCAATTAAAAGCTCTTTCAAGGAAAACCACATTAGCAATATAAATGCTAACAGACTGCAATTTTTATGATGAATTGCGTGACACTAATATTAGTTATATTGTCATGTAGACTGTATACCGTAGACAATGGCATCGCATGACCTGAGCAACTTAGTGTTTATCCTTTCCTTAGTTAAGTAACCACGGGCTTGGGTGTATGCAAAGCATATTGAAATCAAAATTAATTTCCTTTACTTTTTTAAACTCATATGTCAATGCTATATATTATATTATCTATTTAACAATCTATAGTGTGGACTTTCAACTGTGCAAGGCAAGGTATGAATATCAAAATACTAAGAACGCATTATAAGTTAAAACATTGTTACCAAATGCATACCGATATTATTGTAAGCTCTGTGACGTATTTAACTGAGAAATCAGCAATAATATTATACAAAGAAGGTATTTAATTATTGTAGTGACAGTAAGTTATATATGACATAGGGACCTAGGCCCAACTATACAAGTTTCCCCTTAACTATATGTATGTAAATCGATGTGAGCACAGCTACTATATTATATATGAATGTATAGGTAATAAATTCGCATAACCAACATCAAGTCTTGTAGAATATATTCTTGAAGGATTTACACATAATAATGGATTTAAGATTGATAGGCACTTTTCTCTTTTCAAAACTTGTTTAATTGCACTTCTGGCTGAGATACAAACTCGTTTAGTAAACACGTCTTCAAAAACTACCTCAACAACCTACTGGTTAGACAGAAAAGTACAAAAAATGCAAAAGCAGGTTTTCCAGGATTATGACTTTGAGGTCTTCTCTCATTTTCCAATAATTCTGCTAGTCTTAAATTTATTGGTATAGTTTATAATGTATAGGTTCATGCTTAATTCTCTTCTTCCGTACTAACGATAATAATTTTGTAGCATTTATTGGACCTTATATTGATATTGGATGGAATAATCACTGTCTATTCCAATATTGTAACTCTTGACTGTTTGAGAGCCCGAGTTTTGCTTATTCCCTCTGACACATCTAAGTATACACGTAATAATCTCTATAAAATCTCAGCATTTCTTGTAGACAATAAAACAGTTTTACAGGGGTCAACGAACATCTGCAAAAGCCGAAAGTAACATACTCGACAAGCCAAGAAGAACCTAGCCGAAGCCGAATGGAGTTTGGCCGAATCCAAAAGGGAACTGAGCCGAAATGCGAATGGAGCTTGGCCGACCCGAAGTGGCTACTAGCCGAAGCCAAAAGGAAAGTTAGCCGAATATCACTTAGGTACCCGAAATATTCTGATGGTAAATAGTTGAAATATTTATTATATGTTTATAGATAATTGAGCTACTAATATTTTAGAATGGATATAGCAAAAATATTACGGTTGAGATGAGCAAATTAAGGACGATAACAGAAAATTAGATGAGAGGATGCCAGCGCAGAATGCTCTACATAATATATCGAAAATTTTCCACTGTAATTTATTCATAAGTATATCATCACAAGTAATACATGGGTAATCATCTCATTATAATAACCAATAATGATCATACTTAATACTAATTACGAAGGAAGCCAATTTAGTTTTATAAGGAAAATACAAATTATTTGCAATAATCCTTTCCTCCAGTTGCAGCATAACAGCCCCCTTTGCAATAGCCTTCCCATTTGGACCTTGCTCCTTTACCACCTGGACAAGAATACATATCGTCCTCTGAGCAGTCTCCAGATAACCAGCCAATTCGTTTAGTAGAGCCGCAATATTGTCCCCGTTTGTGATGGCAGTAGCACGACCCGCCACCTGAAGTTCAATACTTAGGAATTTAATCATTGAATGTAGGCATATAATATATGTATTGCTATCCACTGTAGAATAATCTTTGTGTGGGAAGTGTTATTGTACAGTTTAGATTTCAAAATTTGCAAATTCTATTAAAATATTTATTATATTGAAACAAAGACAATAACGATGTGCAATTTCATTGCAACGCATTATTATGTACACCGAGAAAGACAAATCTTACGTTTTATTCTCTGAGATGCCCGTGTAAGCGTAATTACTCCAACGAAAATCATCAACATTATACAGAATTCTAAAGTAAATGAATAACGTAAATAATTATTTATATATATTACCCAGGTGTACTTGTAATTATAGAGAAATAAGAGGTAAAGTAAAAAATTTAAAAACTCACTCATATTATTATGTAGTACAATAAATAAGCCAAATTATCAGGCAGCTTAAACGCTGAGAATTGAGGAGTGATGTATTTGAAAAATGAGCTGTCTAGAAAACCCACACTAATGAATTCGTATACTAAATAGTAGCACATTACGTCCAAATTAATTGGCAGCTTTGCGTTTGAATGTAATCGTTTTATGTCTGACCTTGGTGGTGTGAGGACCCATAAAATCGCATGTACTGTAAAAGTAAGAAATAAATGATAATGTTTTAAGTGTCTAGTAACAATAGATGAGCAAATATTCTAAAACATGGCATTGTCAAAGTTTGCTAAAATATTTCGTGAGCATGCAAGTATATAAATGCTGATATTATTTATTTTAGGAAGGAGTAATTTTTTATAACGTTGCATTGTTTATTATTTTATTAGCTTAAGTGACAATGGTAATTATTTGTAAATGATCTAGCCAAGTTCAGAACGTATTATCGTTTTTTATCAATAAAGCAATTTAAATGATCACATTGCATCACAACCTGAATTATACAAAAAATAAATTTTCTCCAAATAATTACTCAACAAATGACAGATGTTTATAGTTACAATTTATTAACTCGACGTCTATACGTACTTTTACATTCTAAAGTTATTAGACGAAATAAATGGTAAGGTATAAGCGGTCCGATATAATATTTAATATTGTGTAACAGTGGACCAGTTAAATGATACATTTCTAGATTTGATGTTAAAAATATGTTTATTTGCAATAATCTTTTCCTCCCGTGGCTGAGTAACACCCGCGCCTGCAATTGCTTTCCCATTCGGCTTTATCTCCTCCACCATTTGGACAACTATACATACCCTCGTCCATGCAGTCTCCGGATAACCATCCCATTCGTTTCGTAGAGCCGCAGTATTGCCCTTTTTGGTGATGACAGTAGCAAGATCCACCTAGTATATTTCAGGATAATTATTAAATGTACAGTTTTCCTTTACAGTATTTAACTGTTTATAATACTTGTAGAAAATAATTTTTATCTTAGTAGAACAAAATATGCAAATCTTACGTTTCCAGGTCTTAGATGCCTGTGCCACTACAAATACCCCAAAGAGAAAAATCAAAATACCAAACCCTAAATCAAATTAACAAAATTATTAAATTACCAGGTTTACATATTTACAATCATTGACGCTTTTTAAATTAAAATAAAAATAAGCTTAAAACTTACTCATATTTCGTTTTTTTGTGTGTGTGATATGGTAAGTATTAAAACAGTTAAGCTTAGTGATATTTTGTGAATGGCACCAATAAATTGTGACTAAATAAGCTCTTAAAATAGCTTATTACCAAAATTATTAGGAGAATAACATTTATACTGTACTTGTACGTCAGTGATCCAACAATTCCTTTTAAAAAACCTACTACAAGTCAAACTGCTTTTGAAGACATTATTGATTACGTCATCACTAATAAAAGAATAACTTAATTGCTCAATGTTCCTCAAGTATTAGTAATTTACGATAGTTTTAGCGTCACAGCAATTGTTATTGTAAACTAATTGCTCAATGTTCCTCAAGTATTAGTAATTTACGATAGTTTTAGCGTCACAGCAATTGTTATTGTAAACTATTTATATTATTTAAAGGTTTTGTGGTGGCATTTGTTCTTCACTTTTTCCACTTACCCCAGAAGTTACATACATACACACGTTCTTTTGAAGTACTAGATAACCACATAATTTTGGGATTTTTTCTCGAATATTTAAAGCTATGTTTACGCATTTCTGTATACCAGCGCATTTGATTAACTATTTGATTATATTTAATTATTTGATTAATAACATTTTGGCAAGAAAATTTGAAATGGATACCTTAACTTTTAAATTGTATAAATATTTTCGATAACACATGTCTTAAAGAATACTTCAGAGTGCTAACATGTTTAAAATATAGGGTAAACAACGTTAATAGGCAGAGTCAGAGATGAAATATTTTTATTGTACAATAAAATGTACACAGACTTCAGTAAAACAGCAATTTGTATAATATGTTTTTAATGATAAAAATAAATGTTAATTTGACACCTATCCGCAACATTTAGTTAGCAACAACACGCAAGTATAATTTTGGTGATAAATAGAATCTATATTTGTGTCTCACATGCCATACGGATTATTTTTCAGACAAAAACAAACTTTTATTTAAGGTAAATCTGTGAAGTTTATGGAGCAACTCTGTTGTTTAAGGCTACTAAAGCAAAGTGACCACCGACTACAGGACGGGCCTGGAAACCACCAGTCTGATCTGATGTCTTTGCCCAATACCAATCAGAAAATGGAACTCTGGACGCTGTTTCTTGCAAATATTTCGCCATGGTTTGGACGACGTTTGTACGGAAGGTTGGATTGGCCTCGCCAAAAGCAGCGGCTGTCCAGACTTCCCAATCTTAAATAAATTAATGAAATACAACTTTAAAAATTAAGTTTCTAAAAATGTATTGTTGTAATTCAGTTTCATTGTTTTACTAAATCAGAAGCTTACCAGATTTTGTGTATTCGTGTGTAGAAAGAAATGGGAATCCATATAGCTCCTCAGTTGTCAAGTAGAAATTGCCTTCCAATTCGTAAATCTCTTCCGGGATTGCGTTCAAGCCCAAGAGTTTATCCTGGAATGCATTGTATTTAAATTGATAACCGTTGCTCACATTGTATTCACGTTTCAAATGAGTTCCGTCCTCGTGCATTGATTCTCTTATCCAGGTCTGAATGTATTCATCCACGGCATTAGTATAAAATTCCGAAGCAGTTTCAACACCAACGAGTGCTGCCATTTTTGCAAATGCTTTCATTGCGAGGATACCCTTGAGTGCTAATCCTGAGTTAAGCTGAGTACGTCCAGCGAAATCATCAGTTGTAAGTTGATTGACAGGGTACAGACAGTTGTAGTACAGATAATCGGTCCACTTTACCAAAATATCCCAATGCTTTTCGATGTAAGCGATACCTTCGTCTCTCGGAGTATTAGGGTGGAGAGCAAGATTTGCGATCATCATAATCATGTTTCCGGTTTCTTCCACGGGCTAAATAAATAAGACAAAAAAATTTAATAAACATACTCACTGTCAGAAAGTGAGTAAATCGAGAGTAATTGTTGCATATTTTATAACCTTTCTTATATACAGCTAGACTAAAAATGCCTTTCGTATACAAGCCGCCCTAACTAAGTTATAATTGGCAAATAAAAATTAAGCTACAAATCGAAAATTAACGCATATTAATATGGTCATTCATTATTTTCGACAATTTAAAGGATGTTAAACAAAAAATTCAGAATATAACAAATTATAGTTTTCAGTTACATTTGATGCCATAATTAATTTCGTTTTACGACAAAATTTTTCATTGAATTCAATATTCCATTTTACTCTTCTACTTTTAAAGCATCAATTATAAGGCAGGGATTATATACGCGATATTAAATATTATCATTATTATTCTCAATTGACTGACCCGTTTAATACTCGTAAATCCTTATAGGGATTAATATATGCAAATTAATGCTACTACATTACTTGCACTATGTTGGTAAGTGAAGTCTTATCAGTAAACATATTTAAAAGGCTTACCATATCTTCTCCATATCCCATACCGACGGCATTAGGGAAATGTGCTCCGATGTCATGCATGGCCCAACGCTTCGTCCAGAGAGGTGACTCCATTTGGTAAAAGAGAGGTTCCATGTAATACTGGAGATACTTGACATTGAGATA
>JAQFYC010004359.1:0-17436 GCA_034694165.1 Tomocerus mixtus | reverse complement strand
CAAAGTAGATAACAGTGGCTCATATGTATGTACAACTGCATGCAATAAGCATATTAACATTAACAACAGATAGTGACAAAGAGTGTTCTGACAAACACATGTGTGTTCTTGACCAGTTTTAAATTCGAAAGAATCATCATACATAATGAAACAGTTTAGGCTAGACAGTTCTGTTTCTCCTTTCTAATACTAAAAGATGGCAAGCATACCACTATAGTTTGTATTTATTGTAGCACATATAGCATGATTAAATGCTCAGAAAAGGGGATAAATTCAAATGCCTAATATTATCTCATTTAAGTAGTGTAGTCGTAGTATAAATATGGTCGAATCTAACAATATAATATAAAACTTAGGATAATATGTAAATACAACTGTTCCTTGGTTGTTAACTTAAATTTAACGAGGACTACTATGTAATACATTCAATGTAAATATATATTATACCACTCGCACTCTGTCTAACACATGTAGCGTATGTTATATGTAAAATACGGTGAGACATACACAAGTAAAGCACATATCATGAATAGATTACTAAGTCAACTCAGTCATGAGTCAGTCAGTCACAAAACAGCACAAGATAATAACACATAAGAGTAGCCACCCACATATTTATCTACAAGGAAAGACGGAGAGAATCCCATAACTTAAGTTGATGGGTATTTCAAGCACTATAGCTAAATAGAATAGATATACATAGTAGACTGTCCTGTTTGTCGTCCTGGACTTATAGTTAATGTTATCATTTTGTGGCTCTTGTCTACAGCCTGCATGCTCTTGTGTTGTGTTTTGTGTTTGTGAAAGAATAAGAATACGCATACATACATATGCATATCGTAGATATGTTTCAGAGATCTGCTCTCTTTTCCTCTTTACATATTTTCTGTTACGTTAGTTCTACCCGAGAGTTTCTACTGCCTACTGCTGGCTGTACATAGTATAGTATGCTGAATTAGTTTACGTGTGTTCATGTTTTGTTCTGTGCTCCTTTTTCACTTTCCTTGAGTTTATGGTTATTCGCTCAACTTCCACTGACGTATCACATGCAACCATCATCATCTCCTAAGGAATATATATTATTATATATCAGTACCTACTTACTTAGTTATTCAGAGTTTAGTTAGCTATACATACATTCCGCAACCACTTTCCAGTCCTGTCTGTATCTGGAAGATCACATGCAAGAAGACTCCTTATTTCCTACCTTCTTATTTTCCCATTTATTTTATTTGGTCTTTCGCTTGGATAGAGACTGTATGTCTTGTCCTGTTTTGTCATTTACTCCCTTCCTCCTCTTCCTTTATTTCATTTTATTCCATTTTCTCCTTCATCTCCAAACATCTCTCTCCCTCTCCTCTGTAGTCTTACATAAAAGTCTGACTGCATGCTGCTGCTCACTGACAGTCACACACTAAAATATTATACCTAGTTCTGCAGTTGTATGCATACACAAAATACAACCATGAAGAGTGAATATATTCTTACCTGAGTACCCTATGCGCTACACACTTAACCAGTGTACGTAAAAGTTAGCTGCGTCTGCAGTCAACAGCTTCGGTGAAAATAAATCGCATTTTTATATTAAAACTGCCATTGTTCACGTTCTTTGGGATCGCACTTTTAATGTGCGCAGGGTGTGAATCTGTATTCAAGTATTCAGAGCAAGCCAAATGTGCTTATATTTTCAGTAATACAAATATTATGTGAATTTTGGAATATTCTAAAACTATGGACCACAAATTGGAAAAATTCACAGAAAAATAATATTGTCTTTACAATATTATTATCGCTAATGAAAATAAAACCAAATTGTTTAGTCGTCTTTGCCGAACCTCCCAACTTTATGGAATACCTTCCATTTTACATTTGCGGAAGGCTCGCCTAATTTACTATGGACTCGTATAGTAAAAGGTAAGTAATATTTAAGCTAAAATTATTAATGCGATATATTTTAGTTTAATATAGTACTAAAACATTAATGAGCACTTGGATGTGGTATTATGGTACAGGCTTTTACTGATTTTGGCTTTAGTTAATGCAATATCAAAAACTATATATTAATTTCCAGTAATTCATGAAACTAACGTTTTAAGAAAATGAGACAAATATGATTCAAATGTTGCAGGCTGACACGCTACCATTCCTTCACCATATAATATTATGTTGTATGGATGATGATAAGTATGCATCTTGCTACCAACATAAAATACGTAACTTCTGTAGACTATTTTATAACTTATTAGTATTAGTTTGTATCCGTAAAAACAAGAAAATTAGACGAGAAAGTATTTATAGACTTAGGGTACCTACACACGCTAACTTGGTACATTACTTAATATTATTGTTAATATCCTAGATGCATGTGAGTCAGCAGTAGTATTGTTTTAAATGGATATTCAACTTACGTTATATATAATATACGGGACTTCATCCTCCCTCTTTCTAAGGTAAGGAACACAGCAGCCTCCAAGTTTATAATTTAATACAAACTTTATTTTCTCTTATGAAGAAAAAGTTTAGGGTTTGTTAGTAGTTTTCAGTTTTCACTCCTGCTCTTAGCGAGCATTTTCATTAGCTGGAGCTCCTGTAGGCGCGGTTGAGAGACTTATTAGTGTTACTTAACTGTTGTGGCATGTAGCGTCTTTCCGTTTCACAACACTGCTAAGTATAGGATTCGGAACTACGGATATTGCTACACTATATTGGGTATAAAATATATAACGGTGACTCCTATAATATTCATGACACAAATACATAGCTTTATCATAGTTCTACCTAATGGTAGATCTGCTATGATACTACTATGGTAGGTAGATGTACTAACTAACATAATGGCTTTAGTCAGTTTAATATTCATATCCAATTTTCATACTGAATCTAGCTGTTTCTACTACAGTATAATGCACAGAGCCACATCCGACATAAATGGTTAATGGAGGAAAGTATAAAAGATATCAAATATTATAATTATGCACCTAATCTTACGTGCCATAAAATATGTGCTCATTAGGGTCCAGTAAACCTGACAAACCCTTTCATCAAAATTGAACACAAAAATAGATTACCTACATACAATATATGCTACTTCTGATATCATCATCTCATTGAGCGTTGCAGTAACATTTAACTCCAATAATAATGTAAAGGTAACAAGAGATATTAAAAATTAATGTAGGTAGGTATCTGTACGCTAAAAGAAAGCCATCTGCCAAGAAAGTAAATAATAAATCTAATCTAAATCCACCATAATATTATTAGCCCAATGCATAATAAAATTTTCCTCAAAGGGAATTCTATACAGTCACATTTTACGATATATAGCAGATCAAGAATTTAGGCAATTTAAGCCAGCGTTGGATTTGGATATTTTGCACTACGTAAATATGTACACGTGCAGTTGTGGAAAAGTAGTTTGTAGGAAAATCTCAAAGATCCTAGTGGAAGTAGTTAAACATTACATTCACACATACTTGTCATATATTCTCCTTTTATCTTTAAGAATTCCTACTCCTAAGTACACTATATACGCAATACAGTAGTATACATATATTGTTAAGATGTACATTATGTAATATAGAGATGCACGTGTGCACAGTCTTTAGTCATATATGAATGTATGCGTGACATACTACAAATGGATATGCCTATACTCCATATAGTCATAAGTTCACTTTATGTTCTCAAAGACTGGAGTCATAGAAATAATGCTTTAGACTGTTAGCTACCCTCAAGAAACTGTGTCTACTGATTGTAAGTTTTCCTGAAAATGGTTCCTTTAAAGGGAAAAGGAGTAACGTACTTACATTAAAAGGAAGAGGAGGACAGAGTTGGATAGAGAACTTTATTTCTCTCTGTTCGCTCTTTTCTTCTTTTATTACAAGTATTTCAGCCTCTCTCTCACCATGTATTGCACTGTATCAGCATCTAAGGTTTCCTTTTAGAAAATAGGAGAAGCTATTTTATTTCTTGGTGAGTTTCTGTACGGATTTAGTCAAGTACATACATAAATGCAAAGAGAACAGGATTCGAACACGAGAATCAGTCTATATTCAGCTCTGTACAGTTCATGGAATACATTGTAAATAGGGATCGACGTAACCAATCTAATATAATAAGTATAAGTAGGCTTAGGTTTTCTGCCTCCTGCCTATGATATACATTACAGCAAACACATCTTTTACTCTCTATACTAGTATTTATTATGTAACATTATACTAGCAGTGCATTTTGGTTTCTTTACCGAAGGGTACTCACTTACTATAGAGTATTATTGTGTATTTATAGTATACGTGTGTACAGTAGAGCAGAACAGGAAAGAAGATAATAGAAGTAGAAGGAGCTTTCTTTTTATTCTTTCTTCTTCTAAATCCCCAAACAAAATAGCTCCGCAGACGAATGGCTCTCCTAACTCCACTTTGCATTATATAAGCATTATATATGTGAGCTACCACTGTACAACATATGTACATATATTGCTTAGTGGCTAATGTAATGCGGGACAGAAATCCTATTAAACTACGTACATTGTTAGACATTTTGGCTGGAATCTTCATTTTAAAGCAGCATTTATTGTATGTGTACTTAGCTGTCAACTCAATCTTCCTATTTTGCAGCATCCATTTTGACTACAATTCCTATAGCTAACTTAAATGGATAGAAAAAGTACCTTTTTAGGATATTCCTCAGCGTCCCAATTTTAGAAATATTAATTAATAATTCACCTTTTGACAAGTTATCAGGCCTTTCGGTTCAGGAATTGCCAAGTCGTCGCCTTTAGAATGTGTTTCTTTGTATTAGCATATATGAACAAATGTGACTCAATAGTAAATACTAATGTGATCTAAAATATTACGGTTGCATTGCTCTTATTTATTCACCATATATTTAGCAAATATTATAGTGATTATAATGCATAAAAAAAGGAAAACAAAGGTTGTGAAATGGTGTCCTTGGTCTTTAGAAACGTATGGGCATTATGGTTTCATGCTTGAGCAGCTTTGATTTTAACTGAACTCGCTTCTCCTTTCCATATCCTCCACCCAGGTTGACATTTTCTTATTAGGGTCACACATATATACATACGATTCTTCCAGATTAGTATCTTGCCCTTCTCATGTGTACGAGTATATAGCTTTTGTAAAGAAATCGGTATGTGACTTATATATAAGCTTACCTACACGCAATAACATCAGATAAGGTAGGTATTAGCTATAAAAAAGTTTTGTAGACTCCTTGCTCAACTATAGACTTTTTTCGTCAAACAAATTTAAGTTAGACATCTTTTCAATCATGAAGAATGTCCTTTGCTTCAGCTTTATGCTCAGCTCAAAGAGTTCCAATTGAACTTCTTAAGGAGAATTGGATTGAGTTTTAGTCTCTCTTTCGGAAAGATATAGGTACCTTCAAGGATGCTATATTACTTTCCTTCTGCGCGGAGGAAGTGTAGTGTACATTCTATAAGTAGTTATATTCTTCAAGAATGTAATGTAAGAATATCCTAAAGTACATGTAAAACTGTCAAATTAAGGTCCCTTCTGTCAAGCAATCTTATTACTTTTTCTGTATAAGAATTGTTCTCACTTGGATTTCACAACAATAAGATCGACAAAAAATGTATATTAATATATACATTTTTTGTACCTTCATAGTGCGACGGTTGAAAGCAAGACAAATTGAACACCCGCAAAGGCGTGGTGGCCTTGACTTTTCACAAAAATGCAATTTAGATCAAAATAATAAGCTTTTGGATTTAAATTGGAATACAATTCGCAATTTTCTGTAACATAATTTATCATGATTTCTAGGTCTAGTAGCAACAAGGGTTAAGTAAATATTTATGAAAAAGTAAACAACCTTTCTAACGAAGGCTCAAAGTAAAGAGATTGGATTATATGTTTACGCCTAAGTCGTACATTGGATATATCTAGTTATACTACACTAAAGGAATTATCCGCAAGACTTAACTAAGACATATGGCAAACTTGACTTATCTAAAAGATTGTATTACAAGTTACAATATTTGTCTAGCGTGTTGTGGGGAAACATTAACAACACATTTAGAATGTATATCTTACAAGTGTACTTACGTATTGGATACGCATATGTATTATCATTGCATTGCTCCTCTTGTTATGATGTAAATGTAGGAATACTTATAGGGCGTCTGTTAGGAATACATAGTCATAGAAATACAATTGTTGTGTAATAATAATATTGCTAACGATGGTGATAAACCAGTCAAAATTGTATTAAATAACCAACCAACCCCTAGGAATATAGGTTAGGTATCTATTTATATTTACTCATACAACAAAACAGAAAAGTGTATTTATAATATGCATGAACAAATTAATGAGGTCAACATAATGCGAGATAATTATGAAGGATTGGTCTACCATTGCCTTCTTATGTTTATGCATGCATACAAACAACTCAGAATAGTATGTTGTCGAAACACAGACAACACAACTTATTCTTTACATCAGTGATAAGATACACGGACGCTGACGAGGCGATAAGGATTCGTTTGTTGATTAGCTTTGAGTTTGTTTTACTGGAGCTCTGAGTATGATGACATATTGTGATGATGGTGAGCCTTTTTGGAGATAGAATCAAAACACAAACATTTCATCTTGTCTCTTTACTTAATCCAAATCCACTTTATCATTATACTTATATGAAGACAAAACAAATCCGCCTTAAAGTTGTATTTTATAAGTATGTGATACTGTGATACTATTACTGCTACAATTACAGTATAATATGTTCTGAGTTCACTAGAATCAAAATGAGGATGCTGCACCTGTGGTGTCAAATCATTCTTAAGCTGTTCTCTAGCGTCTACAAACCAGCCAGCTCAATTTCGTTAAAAATAAATCATTTGGACTCATCAAAATCATTTTGAGAAACAGTTGGTTCTAAATAATTCTGAACAACATGAACTGCAAATATTTTTGTATAGGTACATGACGACTACTTACAAATACTACAAATAAACATGTGATGAGATTATATTACGCGTTCGTATACGCATCTACGAAATAGCTACGCATCATTTGTTGAATGGCATGAGAAGGGAATGGAAACAAATGTATGCACTCTTTACTTGCTTTCGTTTCTCTTTGTTTTCCAAAGTTGCTCATACGCTCAGATGACACGGGGAGAAAAACAGACAGTGGGGTTTATAAGAAACTCATATTTACTTTGCCTGTGAGATTTTTCCTTTTGTTGCATTAAGTTTCCTAGCAGGGAATACTAAATTGTGTGTCCGAATGAAGGATACAGCAATAACGTTGCTTTAGCTCCCATTAACTCAGTTGGACTTGGGTGGAAATCATTATTTTTTCATACATTTTCCTTACCCTTCCATTGTTATTGCAATAGGGAAGCCACTTCTCTCTTTCCTCAGTCTCTTCGTCTTAACCTACACAGACTTCTTATGTAGCTACACAATGGGCTACTTTGTAGCAGTTTCCTTTCTTATCTTTCTTATTCAATATTATACTTTTCCGTATTAGACATTATTTTCCTTACACTTAGATAACTCCACTGCAAATAAGGCAGACTAAGTATCTATTTCCACTGTTATATCTAGCAGATAAACCCTTAAGTAGACAAAACCGGAGTTGAATTACAAACACTATCCAGAATTAATCTAAATTATGTATGAAATTCTAGGTAAACCCTCTTTTTATTCCTTTTTACGTAGCCAGCTCTGAAACTCAGACACCAAATCGTTAGCTTATTCATCAACTTTCGTGTCATGATCCTTTGAAATGAAAAAAGGAATAGGCTACAGATTGCATTGAACGCAGGCATCTAAATAGCGAAATAGCATATTTCATATTTGTATTAGTTTTGTCTTGAATTTAGTATTTCTTGCAAGCTTATAATTAAGAAACAATGTTACAACACAATCTAATTACAGGTGTAATTCAAGGAGATACCATGATACACGATACAACCGAAGAACGAATGTGCGTGATATTGCATGTGTTTCAAGTCTTTGCTGTGTCAAAGAATTTCCCCATTATAAATCATAATACGCCAAAAGCCCCATATACAGTATTCACTGATTTCTAAATGGAATTCTTTAGGTACAGAACTAAAATCATGTAATGGGTCACACAACGAATTTCTTTCGTTGCTCAACTATTCCCTGTCGATAGACAGGGTGATTTCACAACATACAATTTGGGTGACCTCAACTTGCCCATGTTGAAGTACTATTTCTGTTTCCCACTATCCCCTTTCTTTTTGTGAATTCCAATTCACTGTAAATCTAACTATAATTTTCTAGTTATGTATATATTCTTGACTATCGAAAGAGACTGATGGCGACCCGGCTAGTACAGGGAGTAAGGTGACTACATACGTGGCTTGCCTTTGGTGTTGCTTGCTGAAAAACAACTTGAAAAACTTGTTGGCACTTGAATAAAATAGGATCAATCAATCAACCAAAATCTCCTCTGTAAAATTAAATGTGCAGTCAAATGAAATCAAAAGAGAAAATAAAATAGTTACAGATGATGGAAAGGAAAGAAGACCCTGCACAACCGTTGTTAGTGGAGTACACAACATCTTTGAAATGTTTCGTTACACACGAAACTAATTGTTATTAGGCTCAGAGTGCGAGTTTCTGTTTGCTTCTGTCTGTGTATCCTTTAGTTCAGTTAAATATTTAAGCTTCGCGCAGCTTATATGTCAAAATGCAATAAGTTATAGTGGAATTCATCTAGTACTAGTATTCGGTGCACAGCTAAATGTGATTTGATTTGCAGAAAAAGATAAAGAGAAGCCAAGTAAGTAGTGATTTCATGCAATGTTGATATACTTACTTTACTTATATGGTATTATTGTTACAAGCATATATTCATTTGAAGCTGGAGAAGGATGTCAAAGCGGTGCTAGTATTAGTTAAGCGATGATGAAGCTAAGCTAAGCTACATAAAACTAAAACTATGAGTTAGAAGGATGTGAAATGTAGTACTAAACATGTGGTGAAATGTTAGAGTAAAGCGTAGCATAGGGGTCCATTAGACATACATCCTGTAATGTCAGAACACATCCTATATAGGAGAACAGTGGTGTAATATAAGTGTATATTAGTGCAGTGCAGTGGTTGCAGTTAAGTTACGTAAGCTCAGCTAAACTCTTTGGTGAAGGCAAAGGCAGAATAATGGGACGGAACAAAACACAAGTTCCTCTAAAGTTGGCTCTGGTCTAAATGATCGTCATTTGATGCTCAGTTGAGCCTCTAATCATGACTGTATCGTGTTTCACAAGTTGAGTCCTAGCCAAATAACCTTACAGATTACTCTATCTGTCTCATACTCTCATCTCACATTCAGATACACATAAACATGACGCGTGCTTTGTTCTCTCTCTCCTTTCTCTTCCCATCCTCCATTCTGCAAAATACTTTACTTACTCTACTGAACTCACTCATCCTCAGTGAGTGAGAGCATTGTGCTCACTTCCGTATGTATGTACTATCCAGGAACTAAGGCTTTGTTTATCCATTATCCACACAATATTACTGTATAGCACGCTGCGTATTTACCCTGCCGTACAACTCTTTATCTACAGATATAACTAAGGGTCCTGCACTTCCATTAACTTGTCGTTAGTCATTTAATTTAGATAATGAGTTCTGCATAGACAAAGAACTCCTACTTTCGTTTCATCTATACAGCTCCTCTTTATTTTAGCATTTCAGATAACTTTACACTTTGTCCTTTTATCCCTATACAACAGACAGGGTACCGTCACCATATCATGGTGTACTAACCATGTATTGTTAGTAGTTTAACGTAATTTAATTTGGGGGCATATACTCTATTAAAATGTGCTAAAATCCTCTCTGCCTCAAAGATTATGACAGGAGTTGAAGGTTGAAGTGACGTAGGATGTAGCAATGTTATACTAGCCTGTTTGATTCCTATGCCTATGCTTTTTAGGAATACCATGAGAATTTGTACAAAGATGAAAGTTTATTTCCCCCCGTTGAAATGTGAAAGCGTTTAAAGCAAGTATAAGAAATAAGTCGACTCCAATCGCAAAGCAGTACAAAAAGGGTAGACAGTAGAAATATATATCACTATTGAGTACAATGAGTGAATACAGATTGCATGCCTTAACTTAGAAAGAAAGCTGTAGAGAAATTTAAATGCTTAGGGCTTCTTGTAGATCATTCTACTTCAACGTTTCAAGTTATCCTTATTTTTCGAGTACTATAGCATTGTAGTATTATATAATGTTTTACATTTGTAACTGGCTTTGTGTATAATCTTCTGCACTATAGTTTAACAGATTTAACTTGATATTTTAATATGACATAAAAGGCAACTCCCGTTTTTGAACTTCTACAATGAAATTGTAGGTGACGACAGGCTGTTTAGATGTATACTATTAAAATGTTGTTGGTGGTACTACATTATAAACTTTTAGAGTAATGTTTTATAAGGGTTACGTTTAGATACTATTAAATACAATATCTTATGAAGACTAACTTAGACAGATATTATAATAATATTTAGAAATATAGCTGGTAGGGCTATAAATCTCAATCCTCGCATTTGTGTAAGGTTTATAAATGGATGCAAATGTAGGAAAGAATAATTTCTGAGAGGCTGACTGACTGAATTGACTTTAGTTGACTGACTGGGTGTGTGAGTGAGAGAGTGAGTGAGTCTGTAGTGTAGTAATAGTAAGTAGTAAGTACATACGTATGTAATGTAGTTGAATTTGACTGAGTCGATCGATCAAAAGTAAACGGTAGGAAAACCAAAGCCAACCGAGCTTGTCACTCTGAGTTGAGTAAATAGAAAAGCTCAAGTTGATAATCCAACTTTCCATAAAAATACTACTCTTTTACATTCAACTACATATTTGCCTTTCTTTTCCATGCTCTTTCAAAAAGTCTAATCTACATTTTTCAAATGTGTCTGTCTATGCATAATACAGGGAGCTAAGAGCTAAGTAATAGGTTTTTATAGAAAATCCCGAGTTACCGACAGACAGACAGGCAGACAGACCAGACACACACACCACCCAACGTACGTAACACAATGCAATTCAATGGAAGCAGAACCATACGGAGACTGAGGGAGCTGATTCTGATGTGAAGCTTTTCTATCCCAACCAACCGAACCCAACATACTATAAATGTTTCCACTTGAACAACTTTTTTACCAATTCAATTCAATCCAAGATATATATGTATATATTTGCATTCACTCTTTCATTTCGTGTGTGCTTTATGAGATGAGAGTCGACGATTCGAGTTCAATACACAAAATATAAGTTTGTTTCCCTGGCTTTCACATGTACATATGCTTTGCATTGCTCTACAGAATCAGAATAGACAGTTTTAGACTAAGGAAGTATGAAGGAAGGAATACTGATAAGGTATAAGTATATGTATAGGTAGCTATGTAGATATACATTTACTGAACATTACATTTACATGTTATGTTACACGTACCAAGTGTATTTAAATGCTTAAAACTTTTCAAAGTTCTTGGCTCAAGTCTTACTTATTTAATTCGAATGTCTCCTACTATTCAGGACACACACATGTGCTCACATCTGTCTTTCTCTATGTCAGTCAATGGAAATAAATCAACTTTATTCAATGCACGAGTAGCTTACCTTACTTAACTTAAACTCTCGCGTATGTACAAATACACTACTCTACTTACTTAAGTATTCCATTTATACTGGATGGATGTTATCGTTGCACATTCTATTCAATTATCCTCCATTCACCTTTGGGCATTGTTTGATTCTCTTTTGTATTCTGTTTTATTTTATTGTGTCTTTATTGCGGCAGTTAAGATGTTGAGATAAGCAAAGCTTCTGCATTATTAGGACTCTACCTCAATCTCCCAACTTCCAACTTTCAAAGAAAGAGACGGCTTATTAGAAACAAATAACATTTCTCATATTGTGTGTATTATCTGAAGCTAAAGCCTTCTTTGACGTTTCCTTACGCAAGAGGCAAAACTGTCTCTTAGAAAACATATCGCCCTTATCACGGACATAAAAGGCTCCTTCTCCTTTTGTGAGGAACTCTCTATGTTCTCTGACTCTAATTAATTTCAGACTTATGAGCTCTCAACAAAACAAATAATTTATTTTAAATCCAGACTTTATACATATACACTCTGTGTACAACTTAGTAACTTGTAATGCAATACTTACAATCAATCCTGCTGATAGAGATACTATTTCAGTTATTTGAAGAGGAAAGTTGGTTGCTTCTATGTAAATAGTACTTTTCAACGATTGAAATAGGAATCCGAGTTATTCTTAATCCTGAAATAGAAATCATAAAGCTAATAAATTATAAACATTATAGATAATATACAAATAATATGGTTGTACATAATCAAAAGTCCTAATATGGGAACTGTCTCTGTATCCTTATTTGCTTATGAACCCTATACTACGTATTTTGGTACATTACTATTACTACTAATATTCTAATATCTGTAGTACTGCATTTGTTTTGTTATATAACCCTTGGCAGACATTCTCTTATCCGAAAAGACACACTGACACTGATTGACTGTGAAAACTAATTGTGATAAACTTTCTTAAAGGCTCAGTTATCAGTACCTAAGTGTGTCTTGAAAGTCTTTACAAATACAATAGTATTTATTTTATTAAAAGATTTGAGTTATCGCTATAATATATTTAGGTAACAATGATAATACAAGCATTAATTTTTATATGGCGAATGTAATGAAAATCCAATTTAGGGAGGTTGTACAGTTATACATTGGGCACAGGTCTTGGTAGGACAGTTCTGTCCATTAAAGCTCTATGTTAAATCTGAAAACCAAAATTGTCGTAAAATGTGGCTTTAGGGCTTTACTCAAGTTTTTCCTACCCAATCCGAAAAATATGGGTTTCTTTTTGTATAGATAAATCAATTCTATAGAAAATTGAGCATGCATTGAACTGAAATTCGTGTAGTAAATCGAAACAGCTACAAGTATGGATGGGCGAATCCTTCATGGATTCTCTGCAAGCAGACTATTCTCATAGGTAGCTGTTATTGACTCTTGCTTTTGAAACTCTGTAATAGAAAGAAAAGTTTATGCTCATTTTCTCACTTCAGCCTATACTAGTACACATTGCTTTATCTAACAAATAACAAATATACATAACAAGGAGCATCGCTAGACCAGACTCAGGTTGAGTTTCTGATATTGATAGGTATGTATTACAGATACATGTATAGATATAGACACTTTTAGCAGTGTGAAGACTAATAGGAATAGGAGACCAAACTTTGCCACAAAATTGTGTATATATTCGTACTATACTAGATAAATAGCAAAGAGAGAAAGAGAAAGCTTCGATTTGAAGTACAATGACTCACAGATGGCCAAGGATGGATGCAGAATTCCGTGGTATTTAGTAAATAGGCATCTCACATAATTATTTACTATAAAGCGTATATAAAGCATAATTCATCTATCTCTTACTCCAAATATCTTTTGCATTTGCTGAAATATTAGTATCTGTGATTCCAGTCCACCTAGCTCCTGTGGTTCCATTCAGTTTAGTTCGATGCGGTTGGTTTGTATTGTGAGTGTTATATTTGTAATGCTTGTGAGTGCAAATATATTAATATTGAAGAGGGAAGATATACATACTAGAAACTATATATAGCTTTATGAATATAAAGCATGTACAATACCATAAACTATGATGTCTTAGTAGGATGAATAGCATGTGTCAGTTGGGCAACCTTACTACTATGTTGTAATATAACAGAGAAACTATCGATTTCAATTAGACTAGTGAAAGTTTCTTATCTCGTCCCGTCTTCGTTGTCCTTTCTCCATTCCTCTGCCTCAACAAAACTCTCTGCTTATTCTTTCCTTTTCCCATAGTACAATACTATACCACAACATCCGTTTCTATTACTACTAGATCACATCTTATACTTTAGACAATAATATACCCATCCGTATCATTATTATATTTCTGCCTATTCAATATACTGTATAAAGAAAGCCAGACTATTATTATATTTGTACGTAATGGCTGAGAATAGTAATACTCCTCTACTATATGGTAGCAGTCTTTTCAACAAGAAAAGTTAGTATCTTCCATGTGGTAGGTAGATAGAGATACCTACGTACTGTTATTATAGTACACTATGCACCACGTCTATTTTGGTCTGCTCTACTTACTTTCCCCGCTGTTGAGCTGGAACCTGGAACTCAGCAAACTCCTTTGTGTATAGAAAATTTAGGATCTAACAATTGGGAATAGTTGGGAAAGCGGATTTTGCATTCCGTATTACTGGTCGTGAGCGTGAAAAAAGATGTAGCAACACAGAAAATCAATTCCTCCAGCTGATTTGCTTTATTAAATTATCAACTTTCTAAAAATTGTTCACAATACTACACGGGTACCTATTACATACACATTTCTTGGATTTCTTCGAAAATTAATTTATCATTAATATATTTAGATGTATGCTTATTAATTACTTTTTAAGTGCGTTTTGTGATTTTACTTTGTTTGGGGAGAAAGTATGAAGTCTTCTCTTTATAAAAAGCTAGGAAATAATAATATTGGCAAGAACTGTAAATTTCTTTTATGAATGAAACTGAAATTACACTACTTAACATGAATTATGAGCATATTGCTAACAAAATGATATTTTATATTATTTCAGAAGGGAGCACGGCCGAGAAGTCAAATGGGAAACTAATAGTCAACAATCGGAAGTATACTTTCAGCCCAAGAAAGGACGAAACTGATTCATTGGACGCCTGGAAAGGAAAGAGTCCATTAAATATCTCGACAGCGATTCCTTGCTTTCTTGAATTATGTAAGTTTTGGACATAACAGTAGTAGTAATTTTAGCAATAAGTATAGTCTAGACTGTAGCAATGTATTTTTTAAGCGTGTGAGTGGTATGTATGTAGTTTCACGGTAGAGCTAACAGCTAACTACTAATAATAGTAACATACACAACTACTTAGTACCGTGCGTAGATAGAATGTAGTACATAGAATAATGGCTACACTTAGAAGAAACAAGCGTATGATGCTCAGGAAGGAAGACAAGAGAGAAAGGAAGGAAGTCGAAGAAAAGAAAGAAAATAGAAAAAGTTAAATGCACTATATTTAGCCAAATATTACAGAAGGGTTATGAATAGTTTGACGATAAGGATGAAACTGTTATATTGGGTTGTTGTTAGCCCCTTGACTTGTTTGCTTTACAGAGAATATTACACTTGATTCATTTTTTGGTGCAAAATTAATAGAAAAATTGCCAACGAAGTATAATTTAAGCGTGCACTAATGTTTTGTATTCGTACAAACGGAGTTCCAATACAAATACCAACAAAAATATTATACAGATATAGTGCATATACATATATTGTACATATTACACTTTTAATTAGTTCTAATACGTTAATAGATTTTAGTAGGTATAAGTACTTTACATCACCACTGAGAAAGTTATAAGACTCAATTTCACCAACGCTGATCTCTTCACTTGCGCAACTAAATACCTAAACAATGCATTAGTTTGCTGTAAATTAAATAATTGCGGTCATTCATAAACTAAGGGAGTTAAACATATTTTACTTACATTGCATTTTATGCTTAAGTATTTTTACCTAGTTGTATCTGTAATATAAACCCACTTATGTAGTTGCTTACATACAACATAGCTTGGAATGGAACTTGGGTTGAAGGCAGTTAGTAACTTTTTGCAATTAAATGCTATATAGGGGGCATGGAAAATGATATATTAAATAGGTATTGATAGCTAGTAAATACATTTTCTACATGTATTATGTGTTGAATCTGCAGCACAGCTTTCATACAATAATCGTTTACACAAGCTTGGATTGCATACACGACAGACTAACTACAATCCGTTCAGATTGTTTACTCTTTAATGGGAAGTTCATTTAAGTTGAATGCGTGGTGGTACACATATTGTGTTACTCAAGCCTAAGGACAAGTCTAGGCAATGCTAAAAGCACTGACAGAAAGAAAAACGTTTTTTCATGTTTTACTTTTCTATTTCCTTTCCATGTTACAGTAAATCAAAATTTCTGCTAAGGTATTTTATGGGCACGTACAAGTTGTCGACAGGAAATGGGATCCAGGGGGCAATTGGAAGTTGGCATTTTCCAAAGATATTGATTCACAATGTACTTATATTTAGAAACATAGTAATGTACATATATTTCTGCTACGCCGTCACTATAATAGTACTATTTCAGAGGAAAGACTTGCAATATATTCACATACAGAAATTTTGATTCTTTATACCCATACAAATCTCGCTTTTTTTGCATTCCAAACTGACGTTGGTGGAGGAAAAATAAATTTTATTGTCTTTCTATCAATCAAGTTGCATATTATTTCATTTCCCCCATTACACTCTTCGGTGGTTTCTAAGATAGGTATATATACCTACTATACTTGTATCTCTAGTACTCTATGAACCAATTAACTACTCTTTATATGAGGGAAAACAAATGTAAATGTACATAACATAATATATACTTGAAAATGCTCATCCTAAGTTCGGTTATAGCGAATTACGCAGCTATTTCCTTTTATTAGTACTAGCAGTAAACATATTATTTACTTCAACATAATTTGCTGCATTAACTGTACGAAGAAAAGATCTGCCCTACTCATAAATGTATTAATTGCGTGGAATTTGGATTTAATTTTATAGCAAATACTGGCGAATTTCAAAATTAGCACAGCTTATCACAGTAGTTTTCTTACATTGTACACAGAATAAACGGAAAGTTAATTCGTTGCGTCTACGATTACATAGAGGAAATCAGATCAGATGGATGACAGCGTCGTTTCCTCCATGAACTTTTCTCCCATTTTCAATTCCAAGTATGTATTCCTTCCTGTAGTTTGAATCAGGCTTTCTCATAGCGTGCGGCTTCTCCCTGTACCTACTACTGCTGTACTCACAACAACACAACACAACATAGCCACACTAGTTAGCAAACTCAAACACACGAAAACTCAAACCAAAGGAGCAATATATTACTTGTTTGCGACGCTATTAACAGCTGACAACTTTGCACAAAAACTAATTCGAGCATGCTGAATTCAATGGTGACGTGAAAATTTTGAATTTCCTTTTGGAAACGGGTGTTCCGGGGAAGAGTGATTTGCCAAAATCCACAGATGTGGTGTGTCCAAAAGGAAATTCAAAATTTTCACGTCACCAATGAATTCAACATGCTCGAATTAGTTTGTGTACCTCATTTCATAATTTTAAGACCACAGGTGTGGATTTTGGCAAATCATTCTTCCCCAGAACTCCCGTTTCTAATAGGAAATTCAAAATTTTCACGTCACCAATGAATTCAGCATGCTCGAATTAGTTTGTGTACCTCATTTCATAATTTTA